>VWZF01000911.1:398658-411431 GCA_013396755.1 Sclerurus mexicanus | reverse complement strand
GGGCCCGCCGCCCTGCCCGGCCCCGCGCCCGCCGACTGGGCGCAGGCGCCGCTCGACCCCGCCGTGCGCGCCGTGCTCGTGGGCTTCGACGAGCACTTCAGCTACGCGAAGCTGTGCCAGGCGCTGCGGTACCTCCTGCGCGACCCCGACTGTCTGCTCGTCGGCACCAACCGCGACCACCGCCTGCCGCTCGAGGGCGGCGCCGCCATCCCCGGTGTGCGGGGCGGGGGGGTGGTCCCGGTGCCCTCGCCCCGCGGGTCTCCCTGCTCGGCTCTGTCCCGTCGCACCGCAGTGTCGCGCTGAAAACTGGGAGTTCCATGGGGAAGAACTTCTTTCCCAGGGGGGTGGCAGAGCTCTGGAGCAGCTGCCCAGGAGGCTGTGGAGTCTCCCTCTCTGGGGACATTCCAACCCCCCCTGGGTCACCTGCTCCAGGTGACCCTGCTCTGGGTGACCTGCAGGGGTTGCTTCCGACCCCACCTATTCCAGGATTCCGTGTGGCGGCCCGGGCGTCCTGGAGCCTGGACTTTGCCTCACAGCACCCCTGACAGGGGCAGAATCCATACTGCCATCCTCTACTCGGGGAATGAGGGTTCCTTTTCGACTCAGTGCGGGATGGAATTCCAGCCTCCTGCCAGGCCTTATGTGCTGCCTGTGCTGGGACTGGCCCGTCCCTGTGCCCGCAAAGCCAAGGTGCTGCGCTCCCAAAGCCCTGAGCGGGTTTGTCCCGGGCTGTGTGGGCACTGAGCCTGGTGCTGGCCCTGATGGCTGTTCCTGCTCTCCCCAGGGACGGGCTGCCTGGTGAAGGCCGTGGAGACGGCGGCGCAGCGCGAGGCCTTCATCGTGGGGAAGCCCAACCGGTTCATGTTCGACTGCGTGGCCAGCGAGTTCCCCGTGGACCCCGCCCGCACCATCATGGTGGGGGACCGGCTGGACACGGACATCCTCATGGGCAACAGCTGCGGGCTCACCACGCTGCTCACCCTCACCGGCGTCACCACGCTCGACGAGGTGCAGGGGCACCTGCACAGCGACTGCCCCGCCCGGCACAGCCTGGTGCCCGATTACTACGTCGACAGCATCGCCGACCTGCTGCCCGCCCTGGAGCAGTAAGGGGGCCAGGGCAGCACTGCCCTGGGGACAGCCCCTGGGCACCACCCTGTGGCAGTAACCTACTCACTAGATACTCCCCGGAGTTAGCAACCCTTAGCTTTTCACCTCTCTGTCCTCTCGGTATGATTCTGTTTACATCTCAGTCTTGAAATGCACTTTGGAACAAAGGGGGCATTCCCACGGCAGCCAGGGCTGGGAGCTTGGGGCTGGTTTGAATTACAAACACATCTGTCCGGCGCTAGTGATGCTCCACGGCACAGTGTCCTCTGGACTGGGCTGGGGAAGTGGAGCTGGTCGATCTGAGGAGAAGGGCTGTGTTGTGACCAGGCTGGGCCGTGGCTCAGCCTGGTTTGTTCAGGGAAATGGCTCTCAGGTTGTGCAGGAACTGTGATTGTGTTTGGAAACACTTATGGAGCTGGTGTGTGCCCTGGGGATGGTTCTTTTACCCCCCTGGGGCCCTGTTCGGGGGCACAGCCCCACATCGGGCCACAGAAACAAATTCATCTCCTTCATTTGACCACTGCAAATTGCACCCGTGACGCAGATTGGGATGGTCTCACACAAATCCAAACCGTGGCTGCTGCACACTGTGTCTGTCCAAGGTCAGGTGTGTGTAAAGCACATATACACACGGGCACTCCCTGAGCCTAAAGACAGATTAGAATATATTTAAATTATAAATTTAAGCAGAGTCTATGATAATATATCTTGTTTCCCAGAAGGGAGGATGAGAGGAATGTACTTACTGATGACAGTAGATGTAATTCTCCTACACTTTTGCATTTGGCAATGCAGAGTCTGTAGCCATACAGGACTGTCCTTCACTCCTGCTGCTTCCCAGAAATAGCTGGATCGACCCGTGCCGAGTTCCTGTACTTCCTCAGCACCAACACAACCGCCTGCCTTGGCTTTAGCTGCAGACTCCCAGTTCCCGCTCAGTCCCTGGATGGCTGTGGGGCCCAGGGCAGCTTTCCCCAGGGACTCCCGTGTGTGACAATGGCACGTGCTTCCTTCCCACCCTGGGGCTCAGATCTTCCGCGTGTGCCCGCAGGGGCCGGGCACGGTGGGCTGTGTGGGGAGTGCTGGCTGGCTCAGGGATGGTTCCAGTGTCATCTCCAGCTGGGGTTGGGTGATGGAGGGCTCTGCCATAAGGTGGGGTTTTGTGCTGGCTGAACCCACAGCGAAAGCTTTTGTGGTATAGAATTAATTGAAAATTATATATGCAAATAACATGCTGTTATTCCATAGATTCCAGTCTCTACAGTTCAATTTTAGCACTGGTTTTCCTTCCTGTCCTGCTGTCCAGCTCTGACAGTGCTGATGCTGTTTCCTGCTTGGTACCTTGTCACCTCGTTTGCACAGCAATAACCCTGCAGTCCAGAGGGTCTTAGGGTTCCCAGAGTGTTGGCTGATCCTGTGTAAGGGTGTGTGTTTCTAATTTGGAGTTGTGTAAGGAACTGGGGGTAATCTCTTCCCTGCTCCTGTCTCAGCTGTGTGAAGTCACCGAGGCAGAACTCGCCCTTAATCTGGGTAAGGTGGAAATGGACATTATGGATTCACTGCCGGTCGTGTCCAATGTAATGGTGTGTCTTTGGATTCAGTCCCTCTATCTGGTGCTTTTACTGTCAGGATATGTCAGGAAAAGGCCAGGAGAGGCATCCAGCCTCCCTCAGGCAGCTCTGTCCTGCTGAGGGTTCTCTCTGGCCAAGGGAGCCAGTGCCTGGACTCAGGGATGCTGGAATGTGCTGGTGGCAGTGTCAGTTGTGCTTCAAAACTATCAACTTCCAAACGGTTTTTAATCCTCTACTTGAATTCCCATTAAATTGTCAAACCTGCTCTCCCTGGTGTTCTCTCATTTTGTGGTCTCCATGAGCTTTGGTGCAGCTGTGCAGTGGGAATGCTGTCCCGGGCTCTGGGCGAGGTCTGCAGGTGGGACAGGTGTGTCTGCACAGCCAAGGCTTGCGGGCCAGCAGGATCAGCACTTGGCTCCAGCCCACGGAGCTCTGGCAGCACAAAGTTCATGCTGAGATGTGGAAACAGCTACTGCCAAGGGCAGGCTGCCACTGTCCTCTGTCATCTGATCTCTCAATGAGCCTCACCTGGGCCCTGCTGGCCCCGAGGCCACACAAAGCCCCCGATTGTGGCTCCTGCCCTCCCGCAGGGGCAGCAGGAAGGGGCACTGACAGCAGCCCTCAGCTCTGCTCCTGGCACAGCTGCCGCTCTAAGGTTTCCCCCTCCCAGGGAGCCCTTTGGCTGCGAGGGACGGGTATTTATGCCTGGCGGATGCACGTTTAGGTTTCCCAGGTGTGCCTGGAGCCGGGATGATGCCCAGTGTGTGTGTGGGCAGGAGGCAGAGCGGCAGCAGCCAGGTCCTCGCCTGAAGAGGAGGATGGAGGGTGGGCACGGCGCTGGCCCTGCTGCCCCTGCAGTGAGTATCCCTGTTCCCAGCAGCTCCCAGGAAAGGCTGGCTCTGTCCTTCTTCTGGGACTTGGCTTTGGACAAGGGCATGACAGGACAACGGGGAATGGTTAAATGGAATATTGGGAAGGAATTCTTCCCTGGGAGGGTGGGCAGGCCCTGGCACAGGGTTCCCAGAGAAGCTGTGGCTGCCCCTGGATCCCTGGGAGTGTCCAAGGCCAAGTTGGACGGGGCTTGGAGCACCTTGGGCTGGTGGAAGGTGTCCTTGCCCATGGCAGGAGGTGGCACTGGTGGGCTTTAAGGTCCCTTCCAACCCAAACCATTCTGGGGGTCCATGGTTCTGGCACAGAATCTCTGCTCTGTGCTTGCCTGATCCCCCTCTGAAGGTGCTGAGATCCCACCATTCCCGTGGATCTTGGTAAGGTTTTGTTCATTCCCAGCATCCCCAGTCCAGCTGGCCATTAGCTGGATTGGTTGGAAGTGTCTGGACTTACAGAGGATAAACTTGTCAGGTAACAGGTCAGAGGAACCCCAGCCTGACGTGGCTGAGCTGCTCGGGATGAGTGTGAGCTGTGACCTGCCGAGGGCTGGGAGCTGCTGGATTTCTCTATTTTGCACTTTTCCCACCTGAGGGAACTCCATTAGCTATTGAAAACCTGGCAGCTACTGCAGGGCTGGGGATCTGCTGTGCTGGAATCAATAGGATTTCAGATATGTGCAGTTTTTTACTCACTGCTTTTCTGGGGGAATAATCTGGAAGATCCCTATTTCCACTCAAGATCTGTAACTGCCCCAGTGCTGGATGAGCTCCTGCAGCTGGAGCACATCTAACTCTGGGCATAGATTGAATTTCTCCATCTTTCAGAGAACTGAGAAACAGGTTAATGTTTTAAGCATGGCCTATGTTTGAGATTATTGAAAGCACATTTTCTGCTTTGTAAAAATCCTGTTATGGGCCATGAAGTTAAATTTAATTGCTTTAACATAAGAATTAAAGTAAATTAATAGAGCAAATAGAAGTGTCACAGGACTGCAGAGGTCTTTTGCTTGGTCTCATGGAGAACAACGTAGCTAGAAAATGCGACACGACCAACACAAGGGAGGGGCACAGAAGCAGGATCCCTCCACACTGGGGTCTGATTCCAGTGCTGATGGCTCCTCTGGGGACTTCTACTGGAAACCAAAATAATTTAATTTGTTTCTCCCTGTGTGTGGAAAGCTGCTGCTCCAGCCCTGCCCTGGGGGAGCTGCAGCTTCCCTGGCATGTGGCAGTGCTGGTTACTGGGATGTGGGATCTGGATTTCCAGCACTGTGGGATAAAAGCTCCGTTATTCCAGGTGCTGTGATGGTTTGGCAGTTCTGCACTGCAACCAGGATTTGTGTCATGAGCAGCAAGCACGTTTGAAGAACAGGGTCGATTTTAACTCCTGTTCCTCCTTCCTTTGCCTGGCTCCCAGGGCAGAAGGGCTACAGCACGATTCCCAGCTCCCTCCAGGACCTTCTGGATCAGCCTGTCCATTGCCTTGTTATTGTTTGCAGTTGTTGGCATCAGTGTCGTGGGGGTTCTCAGCTTGTCCCCCAGCTCTGCCCAGGTAAGGGGTCCCGACCCAGGCAGGAAGCCTGCTCCTGCCCACAGCCCCAGGTTGTGTGGGAAGCAGTTCCTGGGAGGGATGAACAGGCTGGGATCAGGGCTGGGTTTGGCTGGATCCCATCCCTGGATGAGGCAGGAAGGTGCCAGCAGGCTGCAGGCAGGGCTGGGGCAGAGCCTGGGAGTTCCCTGGCCCTTTCCTCCAGCACCCAGTGCCTTTGGCAGGAGGGGCACTGGTGCCTCTCCCCAGCCCTGCAGACGGAGAGCTGGCTGTCACAGAGGATCCTTCTCTCCCGTCCTAAATGCTTCAGACAGGCAGCAGGGACCAGCACCGGGTCTGGGGGGGATGCTGGTGGGGGATGCTGTGCTGGTGGCTGCTGCCTTCCTGCTCCTTGTGCCCAGGCTGGCTCCCGGCTCGTCCGACTGACGCTGCAGGGCCAGCAGGGCCCGCTGAGGAACCAGACAGCCTTGGTGGACAAGTCCAGGAGCACCGTCACCTACTACATCACCTCGCAGAGCAACCTCAGCGCCGTGGTGCTGTACGACAGCAGGAACGTGAGTGCCGGGCTGATTAACCTGCCTCATTAGCACGGGATTGATGAGAGGAGCCCTGGCTGCTGGGGTGGGAGCGAGAGGTGTAGGCCAGGAGAAACATCCACCGGCTCCTGCCCGGCGCCTTTCTCTGCACCTTTAGTCAGGAAAGACAAGGCAGGGGAAAGGAGGAATGTCCCTTCCTGGGGCTCCCCAGAGGGCTGTGGCTGCACGTCCTGCCCGCTCTGAGGGGCACCTCTGTCTGGCAGGGCTACGTGTGCTACAAGCCCGAGGAGCAGAGCACGTGCTACCTGCGGAGGATGGAGCCCTGGGACCTGCAGACCCTGCGGGCGGCTCTCGACACGTCCGAGCCGAGGGTGAGCAGCCGGGGCAGCTGCAGGGAGCGGGCACGGACGGGGCTTTGTGTGGGCACTGGCTGGCTGAGAGCCCTTTGCCCCGTGGGTCCGCAGTGGTGACTCCCCACCAGCAGCAGCCCAGGCGTGGCTGGGTCAGGGAGCTGTGAGCCCCCCGTTCTGCGCCGTCCTGCTGCGGGGCTGGCACGGGGCACAGCCGTGCCCGGCGGGCTGGGCTCACGGCGGGCTCACAGCTGCAGCTCCTGGGTTCGTGGGCACCCCGCTCCTGTGAGAAACAGCCGAGCTGCAGGTCGGGGCGGGGGGCTGTGTCCCACGGAGGTGAATAGCAGGGCTCCCGCAGGACCCGCTCCCGTGGATTCTGTTACCTGCTCAAGAAGCTGGGGAAGGGAAAACAAAGGGGGTTTGTTACCAATTCATGGGGAAGACAGTTGGAGTAAACCACATATACAGACCCTCAGAACAAAATGTCAGTGGATGCACAGGCAGGGGCAGGATCTGTTTCCAGAAGACAGAAAGTCCCATTTTTTTGTGCCCCTGCCATCTGTTCTCCATTTCCTTGGGGGCTCCTGGGGGCTCCTTGGCCCTCACCTCGCTCCCACATGAAGGAGTATAGGAACACAGGAACCATGCAAACCAGCCCCCAAAGGGGATGCAAGGCAAAGAAAGCACCTGCCCAGCTCTGAGGCTCCTATAGAAAAGCATCATTTGATGGTGCCAGGGCTGCCATCGAGGACCTGGCACTGAGGAGCCTCAGCTTAGCCCATCCTGTCCAGCCACCGCAGGGACAATGGCCACAGATTCGTATCCCACCTGGTGCCGGGGGCTCCACCCCTGTGTGTGGAGAGGGGGCAGAGCTGGGCAGGCAGGCACAGGTTTGTTGTGGCACAAAGAGCTGTTTCAGCTCCAGGCATGGGGACAAAGAGCCCAGCGAGGGGCCCAGGAGGAGCTGCAGGGATGTGGGGGGCTGAGGGCTGTCCCTGCTCCAGCCTCACCCCAGAGAAACCTGACCATGCTGCCAGGGTGCCCTGAAAGCCAGAGCAGGTCTGTGGGGCTGGAGGGACAAAGTGCCTCGGGAGGATTTAACAGGGATGTTTCTTTCAGGCCGAGCAGATGCCACGTCCGGACAACCAGACCAAGTACTACCGGGAGTTCCTGGGCATCGTGGCAGGGGAGGAGGTGAACCCCAGGAGCCTGGGGGAGGCTGTGCAGAGCCTCTGTGAGCACACGTCCATCTTCTGGGTCCGCAGAGGGCAGGGTAAGTGGGACAGTTCCCTTGGCACAGGGAAGCACAAGCTTTTCTAGCACCTCTAAGAGGATCAGGCTCTGCTGCGCAAAAGCTGATGCATCCCAGGACAGGCTGCCAAGGCCCGGGACAGGGATAGGTGACCTCTAGGGCAAAATCGAACCATTGTTCAACATCCCCAAGTGCTGGCCCGTACCCACACCCTGCCAGGAGCCACAGCCCTGGCCGGGATGGGCTCCGAGTCCCCCCCTGGGCAGCACAGCCTGACTGTGCAGCACAGCCACCACACGGAGCTGTCCCCTGGGACCCTGCTGCCTTAATCCTTGTCACCTTCACCCTCACCAAAAGCAGCCTGCTGAGCTGTCAGTCTGCTGCTCTGTCTTGCTCCAGCTTTAATGAGGAAGGTCATTCCCTGAGGCTTTCCACTTGCTTGGCTCCCCAGGGACTCGTAGCTGCAGGATCAAAGCATTCCTCTTACCTGCTCCTGTCCTTGCTTGTTGGCAGGTCCAGGGAAGCAGCGCCTGATCTACCTGTGCATTGACATCTGCTTCCCAAGCAACATCTGTGTCTCTATCTGCTTCTATTACCTGCCCGAGTAAGTGCTGCAGCTGTGGATGCCCTCCTGCTGCCCTACATACTTGAACTGGATTCCTGAAAAGCCTCCCATTTCCACAAGGAAGGTAACACCCACAGCATCCCCAGAGCCTCCTGCTGATTTTGTGCTGCACATCAGGAGGGTTTAGAGAAACAAGAGGACTCTGCTCAGCACCGTCAGCACAGGCACTCCCGGCAGCTCTGCTCCAGGGCTGCCACGTCTGTAGGAATTAGGAGCCCCAGGCCTAGAGGAACCCCAGGGAGTAGCTGGTGTTCTGTGGCTCCATGCCCCGTGCAACACAAGGCTGTTACATTTGTTGGGATGGTTGGCTTTAGGAGAGCAGCTCTCCAAGTCACTTGGTGAAACACTTTGAATAAAATGATTGCAAACCAAGACAAGAGCTGCCTTTCCTCTTTGCTCAGCTTCTTTCACCACCTAGAAAGGCCGATTTTTATTTTTTTCCCACTTTGGGGTACAAGAACATACCAAGCTGCCAGCAGCTGATGCCACAGGGCATTCAGCTCCAGCTGAACTGTACCCGTCTCCCAGCAGTGGGATTATGTCTCCCTCTCCCATTCCCTCCCTTAGAGGGCCACACACATTTCAACAATGTCCTGCTCAGAGCTGAAGCCTGGTCTCAACCCAGGCAGCTGCAGCTGCTTCTGCCAGAGCCCAAGCCCTCTCCATTGGGGAGGGGATGGGCACAGTGCATGTCCTGGCTGTGGAGAGGGTCCTTGTCACTGCAAGGCAAGGGGAAACACACAGAGCTCCTCTCCTTCCCACAAGTGCCAGTTATCCCAACACGCTGTCATTGAAGGCAAGGCAGACCACGGCTTTCTGGTGACCACTGTACTCCCTCTTGATCTCTCCTGTCTCCACACACCAAAGTCTGGCCAGGTTATCAGAGGAGGCTGGAACAGAGAGTGAAAAGGAGTGGGATATATGGCATTACCTTTCAAACTTCGTCTTCTATTATTATTAGAAATAGTTTCCTCTTGCTTCACTCGCCACCATCCTTAGGGCTGGTGATGACCAGCAAGACAGAGCAGCTCAGTGCATTTCTGTATTAACTGGGATTTTAACTATTTCAGAGAGCAGTGACTGTGGAAATGACCACAGGTGTGTTTTGAAGGGACAAACACACTGCACACTGTGAGCAGCACTGATCCCAGGTGAGATCAACTGCACACCTGGAGATCACCTCTCCCGTTGAAATAGGTGTCTATTGCAGCACAGGCAAAATGCTCCAGGGAGTCAGCAGAATGTGCTGGGGGTGTGAGTCTGGGTGCTCCCACCTCACCCACACCTACACCTGTGCCCCAGGCTCTGGCAATGTCCCAGCCAGAGGAACTGCTCAGCCCTGTGCTGGTGCAGGGCCCTTGCACAGTCCAGGTGCCTCACCTGTGACAATGTATTGGGAGTCCCCAGAGAAGGCACAGTCCCACATCCAGCCCCGAGATGTCTCCCCAGGGTTGTTGCTCTTAATACTCAGCTCTGTCATCAGAGAGAAGTTTGAAGTCCTCCAGATCTTGCACGTCTGATCTGCAGAACAGGTAGCCAAGAGCCTGCAAGGAGGAGACATGAGAGTAACCTTGTCAGTCATGCTGTGCACCTACAGAGCTCTCATTACGGTGGGCCCAGGCCAGTGATGGCCTGGAGACCTGCCTTCACTGCAATCACATCTCCTTACACCTGTATCGTCTCATTTATGAGATTCCAGCTAAACAGACTCCATGAAGGAGTTCGCACTTTGCTCCTGGAGATCAGTCATGGGATCCCAGCTGCAGGAACAGCTCGTGGCTGCAAACCTTGCTGAGCTCAGAGAGCACGAGTGGAACGCCACTGAGAGCAACTCTGTGGTGGCACATCACATGGCCTGCTCCCTGGGGGCCTGTAGCGTGCAGTCAGCATCATCCACAGCTGGGGGCACAGCTGGAGGCACAGCTGGCCTCTGCCTGCCCAAGAAGGACCTCGTTTCCCATTGGAGGGACGAGAGGGCTGCACACACTCACGTGGAGTCGGGGCTGAACTTGCACTGCAGGGCGTAGCGATTGTGTGCCGGGATCTTGGTCTTGGGGATGAGCTGTGTCACCTCCTCACCGATGCCACCCGTCAGGTTCCACACATAGCAGTTTCCCTGTGGAGACACGGCGGGATCCGTGGCCAGGCTGGCGGGTGCCCACCTCACCCCAGGCCCCGTGCGGAGCGGCCGTTTGTGCCCGCGGGAGGCACGGCCGGTCCCCGGAGCTCACCGAGCTGTTCACAGCCGCCATATAGCTGGCGTCGGGGTCAATGTGGACAGAATTCACGGACACTTCAGGCTCTGGGATGAGCTGCTCGTTGTGGTCGGTCTTCAGGTCCCAGATGTGGATGGCACCGCTCTGGTCGCCCACGATCAGCTCTGCCTGCAAGGGAAGAGGAATCCGTGAGCAGCAGTCCTGAGCTGACACCCTGACTGTGCCCCTGTAGCACCACATGGAGCCCTGCTCTGGTTTTAAGCATCAGGGTCCTGTTCTGCCTCTTTTCCTCAGCACAGGGTTGTTCTACACATTGGTTCTGTGGAGAGCAAGCCAAGTCCTGACTCCCGTTACACTCTGCAAAAGGCTGTTTCCCTTCCCAGAAGTGTTTGTTAATTTTCTAAACCCCAGAGCACACAGCAGCTGCCCAAATTCCAGAGCTGTTGCACAGCTACGGCTCCAAAGAAAACCCACAGAAGCCAAGTAATTTTCAGCACATCTGAGAGGAGGCATTAAGATGCAGGTTGGCCAGTGAACAACTGAAGCACTCAAGAGTGCACAGACACCTGAAAAACACAACCTGGAGTGGGTTTTTCTCTCTCTCCCCCCTTCTCAGGGGAAGGACAAGAGCCAGCTGAAGGGCAGAGTCCTGGCTCTGATCCCACGCTCAGAGAAGAAGACAATGCTGGCGCCTCTCCACTCAAACGATGGCTTTATCGACAGCCCTGCACTGCCCACAACTTCAGCAGAGTCCCCAGAGGAGATCAGGTCATCAGGCACTGCTAATCCTGCGCCTGGGAGCACAGCCCTGTTCTGAGGAAGGCAAACACCACTCGGTATCTGATGGCATGGAAGCCTTTCCTGGGCACCTCAATCCTCAGTGCCTCTTAGCAGGTGTAGAGTGCAATTCCTAAAGCCATCACAGCTGTACCCAGGCCTTGAGGAATCTCTGGGATAACTGGACCAGCATCTCTGTACAGGGAACTCCAGAGCCCTGGAGCTATCTGAACAAATGCTGCCACCTTTGGACTAATTAACCATGTTCTGCTCACAAACCAACACTCTGCACCTCAGCAGCACTTTGGTCAGTGATTACTTCCCAGCAGCATTTGTTTTAACATAACATATTCTCACAGCATTGACACTACAGGAGCATTTGGGTAAAGTCTGGTCCAAATATGTCATCTCAAATCTGGTCTGAAATTCCTGATTTGCAAAATTAAACCTTTGCCAAGTGAAATGCAACGGAACATTTCCATTACTCAGCATTTTACAAAGGCTTGCACTGCCCTGTCTGCAGGCAAACCCACAGCCCAGCAGGGTCATCAGCACTGCAATGATTCCTATTGATTTCCCTGCTAATGCACCACATTTCCTTCAGCCTCATTCCAGCCCCAGCCCCTCTGCTCAGCAGCAGCTGCTGAACCCACTGGTGAATCTCAACCAAATCTGATGGGAATCACTGCTGTGGGCCATGAGTGCTTTTTCTTGCCAGCAGTGCCACCCAAAGCATCTGGCACAGCAGCTCTGCCAGGGTGGAGATGGATGGGGTGTGGGAAGGCAACTCTGCTTGTCCAGCACTGCCACCAAGAGCTTGGTGTGCCTGGTCTGTGCCACCAGGAAGGCTGCCCACCCCAGCCACTCTCTCAAAATCTTCTGCTGGGATACAACTCTGCAGCCCCTCAGATTTACCCAGAGGAGCCACAGGAACAGGTTGCCCAGAGAGGCTGTGGCTGTTCCATCCATGGAAGTGCCCAAGGCCAGGTTGGACAGGGCTTGGAGCAACCTGGGCTGGTGGAAGGTGTCCATGGCACAGAGTTGGAATGAGATGAGCTTGAAGATCCCTTCCACAGGATTCCGTGTGCTGGGACACCATTGAAGGAACCCCTTTGCTCACCTGGTTGGGGTGCAAGCACACACAGTTGATGGGAGCGTTCACCTGGAAAATGCGCTGGCATTGGAGGTTCCGGGACCTGGGACAGACAGGGAGGAAGGGGCGTGTTTGGGGGCATGGGACGAGCCCTGCAGCCCTGGGATGCTGCCGGAGGGGGAGCGCCCCGTGCCCACCTGAGGTCCCAGATGCGGGCCATGCAGTCCTCGCCCCCCGTGTACATCCAGCGCCCGTCCTCGTGGAACCCCACCGACGTGATGTTCTTGCTCACGCCGTCGTAGTTGATCACGGGGTTGGGGTTGTTGGAGTTGAGGTCATACATGCGGATGTGCTGGTACCCTGCAACCACCGGGCGGGGCGTGGGCGCCGTCCCCGTGCCCGCTGTGCCCGCTGTGCCCGGCGGGACAGGGGTGCTCACCTGCGGCTGCGATCATGCTGCGGTCCGGGGTGATCTCCAGGGCGTTCACCTGCTGCGGGCGAGTTAAGGTCGGTACGGAGCCTCAGCCAGGCCCGTGGGCAGGGGCTCCAGGGGCTCGGGCTCCANCCCCGTGCCCGCTGTGCCCGCTGTGCCCGGCGGGACAGGGGTGCTCACCTGCGGCTGCGATCATGCTGCGGTCCGGGGTGATCTCCAGGGCGTTCACCTGCTGCGGGCGAGTTAAGGTCGGTACGGAGCCTCAGCCAGGCCCGTGGGCAGGGGCTCCAGGGGCTCGGGCTCCAGGAGTTTCAGGGGGCAGGGGGCTTCAGGGGCAGGGGCTTCCCATGGGCAGGGGGCTGCAGAGGGCAGGG
>VWZF01000911.1:365521-387352 GCA_013396755.1 Sclerurus mexicanus | reverse complement strand
GGTGTGGGGGTGTTTGGATGTCGCTCCGCGGGTATCTCCCGGTGCGTCCCTGCGGCTGGCTGTGCGCGGCTCCGCGTGTGCGCTGAGTGTGCGTGGCCAGGTGTGAGGCTGCGGGGGCGTGCGTGTGGCTGTACATGTGTGTCTCCGGGTGTACGTGCGTGTAGCTCCATGAGTATCTACTCGCTGGAGGATATAACTGCTCGGTCGAGGCGTTCCGCCCGGGAGTGAATAATTCATGGTGCTGATGCAGCCGCAGGTTTCAGGCCTGGTGGATGGGGATGAACTGGGGGGCTGCGGTCCATCCCTGGGTACGGACAGAGGCCACGGGGAGCACTCGTGTGGCATTGGGTCACTGGACACACAGCCCCTCTGTGGCTGCACCCAGTGTCCCTCCCTCCAGGCCCCAGTGCTCCCCGAATGCAGGCACCCCTGTTTTCCTGGAGTTGTGCAGGGCTGGTGTGGTGTCCCCCATCCCTGGTCATGCAGGGGTGCTTCCAGCTGAGCAGGGCCAACGTAGTGTCCCCTGTGTCCTCATGCTGAGCAGGGCTGGTGTGGCATCCACCATGTCTGTGGTGCCACATGGGGCCAGCATGTGTTTCCTCGTGCCGTGAAGGGCCTGTTCCCCATGTCCTGGTGCTGTGGTGTTCCTCATGTCCCCAGTGCCATCATTGCTATCACTGCTGAGGGACTGTGCAGGACAAGAAAAGCCTCCAGCTCAGGGGCCTCTTCATCTCAACAACCTGCTCCAGGTGCTGCCACTGCTGCAGCCTCTCGGAGTGGCATGTGGGGATGGGGACAACCCCTGACCTGTGCCCCACATGGTCCCCACACACCCCTCTCCAGTCCCTGCTGGCCTGGGCACACAACTGGTGTTGCTGTGGCAACAGCCAGAGGTGCCAGAGTGCCACCACCTTCTCCTGTATCCCTCTCCTTCCCAGTGCTCTGCTGAAGCTCCCACTGCTGAGCCCTCCAATTGCCAGGTAGACTGGCCACAGGGGGCCAGTGCTGCTTCCTGTGCCAGGATTGCAGGTTAGGGACGAGGGACACCCAGTGAGGCTGAGCCTTGTGTTGGGGAAATCCCCACGGCAGGCCTGGCTGCTTGCCCCATTCCCTGGCTGGATTGCCCATCTCCAGCTCTGCTGGAACCCACTGGTGCCAGTGCTGGGCTGCTCTGGTGCCATTTCCCCACTGGACCCAACTCTTGCCCAGCAGTGGGTGCCATGTGTGTGTTGTGGGTGCCATGCTCCCAGCCTGGGGTGCATGAGCGCCTCTGGCCATGGCAGTGGGGCTGAAGGAGTGGTACAAGGAGTGGGAGAGCACTGAGCAAGGCTGTCTCCGCGCTGCGGTGTCCCCATGTCCCCTCCAAGTTCCAGTCCCACACATGCCCGTGGTGCTCCCCGCGCTGTGCAGCACCAGAAAGATTTGTAACTTAGCTCTGTTATCTGGATAATATCCTATTCATGTGGGGTTTAATAAATGAGATTTTAAAAATCCTGGTGTGAATTAGCGCGGGTTGCTATGGTGACATGGGGCCCGGTTTGGTGTGTGGAGTGCGGGTTCGGGGCCGGGGCCGGCCGCAGCACGCACCGCGCCTGCTTCCCGGGCATCCATAATTGATGAGGTTGTCTGAAAGTTGCGCAAATCAGATGCAGGGATTTGGCAGCAAACTGTTTCCCTCCCTGTCCCCTCCTTCCCGGTGCTACCTCGAAGAATTGTAGTGACTTGGCGTTTTCCCCTTGGCTCCAGCTCCGTGGGATGGAGCCCTGGGGTGTCTCCAGCAGTACCCAGTCCCACCATGCCAACCCTGTCCTGGACACCCAGGGCTTCAGGCAGTGGGAGGTGAGCTGTGCTGTGCTGTGCTGTGCTGTGCAGTGGATCCATGGTTCCTCAGCCACAGAGTGCTGGAGCGAGCTGGCTCCTTCCCTGTGAGGCCGGTGCTGCCAGTGGCTCATCCGCTTTGGAAATGGCTTCTGTGTGGTGCTGCCAGTGCCGTGTCAGGGACCTCGAGCTGAGGTTTGGATCCTCTGCCCTGGCTTCTCCCACTGGGCTCGGGGCCTTTGTAAAGCACTTCCACACGTGGCAGCTTCATGTGGCCAAGGAGATGTCCCAGCACGTGGCCCTGTGGTGCCAGGATGAGCATCCGCTCAGGGGCTGGTTGCGCAGGTGGAATACAGGGCTGTGTCCTGTGGGGATGTGCTGCCCACCCCATGCTTGGTCCTCAGTGCCATCCTGGTCCCCCAGGCTCGTGTCCTTGTGTGCCACTGGAGCTCTGGGTACCTCGCTCAGGGATGCCTGGGGCCGGGTGAGTCACGCTGACTGGCTGGGATTGGGATCTGGGCGTGGAGTCCTGCACCCCTTGTGCCTTGACTCTTGTGCCCTGCCGTGTTGGGGTAACCCAGCCCAACCTGCTCTCCCTGCCCAGGGGTGCTGTGCTCAGGTCTGGGCAGCTCTCCAGGTGCCCCTGCCCTAGGTGGCAGAGCCCCATTCCCACACTGCTGCCTGTACAGGGCTCTGCATCCTGCCCTGTGTGCCATTGACAGCACCTCTGGCATTTCAGGACTTATCCCAGTCCGCCCTGGCCCTGCTGCCATGTGCTGGGAATGGGTACTGCCCTGCCTGGGGAGGGACCTCAAAGCTCAGCAAGAACTCCCAGGCTCATCACTCTCTGGGGTGCTGCCGTCCCATGGCGAGGCATCCCAGGATGCAAGTGGAGCTGCAGTGTCTGAGCGGGATCATTCCTTCTCCAGCACTCCAGGATTCAGGGACAGAGGGAAGCAGAGCCAGACCCCTCGGGGACATTGGCTTCTGGGCAGGGCCTCACCAGCTGCCTCCTGCCCTCCAGCGTGTCCTCCTGCACGGTGGCCAGTTAATTCTGGGTTTTCTTGCCTGCATTTGATTGCATTAATAATCTCCTCTGATAACAGTATTTAATAAAACCGGGCTAATATGGCGCAGTTAGGAAATGTCTTTGACATTTTACAATTCAATTTCTATGCAGTAAAAGGCAGGGCAGCTGCAAATCCAATTGTGGTGCAGTGCCCAGGGTGCATGTGGCTGGCAGCCACCGGCGCTGCCCAGTTCCCCCGCAGCCCTCTGGGAAAGAAGGAACCTTCCCTGGGAGGCAGCCACCCCCAATGGCTCTCCTCTGCCACTACCTGGTCACAGACACTGGACAGACCCTCCTTGGTGACAGAGAAGCCCGAGTAGAGAGGAGCAGAGGGTGCTCACCTGTATGCCAGAGCCCCCCAGATGCTGCCAGTCTCTGGAACCGTCAGTGCTGGGCAGGACGTCTGGAGTTGAGAGGAAGAGGCTGCAGGACCAGATCCTGTGGCAACTTGGCCAAAAGGGTGCTGGGCCCCCCCAAACCCCCATCCTGTGGCCAGGCACTGGTCCTATGCCTCCCCCAATCCCCTGCGCACAGATTAAGGAGCAGAATGCCAAGGGGTTGGGCCGGGGTGCGCAGGTGATGCCAGCATGGGGCGATGCCAGTGCCTCCCAGCCATGTCCCAGATACGGGACCGTGCTCTGAGCACCGCTGGCAGGCAGGTTCCCATCAGGGCTGAGCAGCTCCGGCTGCTGCCATGCTCATCCACGTGTCAGCGGGTCCCTCATAAACTTCTTGGGGTTTCCAGCCCACGTGTGAAGCCTCGCTCCCAGCAGGACTTGGCAGGCAGACATGGGCTGGCGTGTGCCAAGTTTCTTTCCAGAGGGGCACTATTGCTCAGCCTGGGGTGACTTCTCCTTATTTTACATTTCTCGCCTCTCTCTGTGGCCGGGCCAAGCTGAGGGTGCAGACCCTCCTCTGCCCCCACCCCCAGCACAGCCCCCATGTCCGTGCTGGCTGTGGGGTCCCTGCCCGCTGGGAATGCCACCGGGCACCCGGGACTGTTGGCCACAGCCACCGAACAGCAGCGTGGCTGCAGGCCGGCCGCTCCATTTCCAGCTTCCTCACTGGCCTGGATTTTCTCTCAGCAGTCCCAAATTCACCTGGCTTGACACCAACCAGCCCTTTGCCAGCAGTGGGCAGACCCTTGTGCCGGGTTCTCCCACAGCTGCCGGCTCCGGCTGTTTCCCGCACGAGGACCTCGCTGCCGGTGCTGCGGTGTCCCTTGCTGCCCGTGCACTGTGGGGTGATGCTGTGGGGGACGTGGCAAGGCCAGGCTGCACCCAAGGGCGATGGTGCTGGTGGTGAGCAGGGCTGGGTGCTGTGGGGGCCCTGAGCCCCTGTCCACAGCCATCCCCATCACTGCCAGCCTATCGTGGTTTCCAGTAGCCAGGCTGGCGTCTGGTTTCTTTCCTCTACTCTGCTCTCCCTTTAACCCTTCCATCCCCTTCCCAGCTGCTGGGAATGGCTGCGATCGGTCCCTTCCCCATCTCGATGTGCCTGGGTGCCCCCAGCCCTTTCCCATTCCCTATGTGCCTGCACTGGCCACAGCAGCAATGCCCATGGTTGGCAGCTCCATGGTGCTGTGCCAGTGCCCAGGTGGGTTGCAAAGCAGTGGTGGATCCTCAGTGAACACATTCTTCAGGCACGTGGCATGCTGGAGCTGTGGCATCGCTGGTGGGGTGAGCAGTGGCAGGGAACGCCCAGTTCTGGGTGATGCCTGAGGTTGTGTTTGCCATCGTGCTCTCTGTCCTGGTGCTGCTGCCAGGGTGGTGTGTGCTGGGAATGGTGCTCAGGCACTGTTGGGAGAGTGTTGGACAACAAATTTGATGATATTTAATGACTGGTGCTGTCAGGTCAGGCTCCCATAGGCAAGGGAGAGGCATTGTGAAACAAAACTCAGGAGGGCACTGTCACTGTCACCACTTTGTGTCCCATCTGTGGCCTAACGTGCTGTGAGGATGGGCCCTGCCAGCAAGGTCATCAGGCCAGTGTGCAGTGCTGAGGTCACCTCTGCCCTGGGTTACCAGCCCGTCCTGCAGCTGGGTTATGTGGGACTCGCCCTCCTGGTCTCCCTCTCCCCACAGGAATGTGGCCAACACAGCCCACCTGGCACAGGAGCGATGCCACCAGTGGGCTGGCTTGTCATACAGAGCTGAGAAGGATCTTTAAGCTCTAATGAAATGTTAATAGTATTTTCCAACTCGATATGGGAGTAGAAAATGAGGTGTTTAACACTGGGCTCTGCAGCGACAGGAGCAATCAGCCTGAGAAATGGGAAGCTGGGATGCAGTGCCGGCCTGAGCCCGACCTGCTGGGACTGCTCCGGTGATGGATGAGTACCGGTGCCGGCACAAGCCATCCGGTGGGGAAACATGGTGCCGGGAGGGCGTGGGAGAGTGGCTGGCTGGGAGTGCCAGCTTTGCCTGGGTCTCCTTGGGTCTCCCCACCAAGGTCACTGCCAACCGCCTGGAGAGCACCGAGCAGATGGAGGTGGCAGTGGGGCTGGAGTGCCCCGGGGTGCAGCAGGACATGGACCCCCAGTGCTCTGCCCTGCCTTGGCCTGTGTCAGCTGGAGGCAGAGTCAGCTGGAGATGGTGCCCAAGCAGCCACCACAGGCACAGCCAGGCTCTGCTTCTCCAAGCACCAGTGGCTGGGTGCTCCGTCGCTGTGCCCGTGTGTGCCCTGCTGCATCCTGTGTGCATCCATGTGCGTGCATGTGCCCATGTGCGTGTGTGCACCCATGTGCATGCATCGGCCCCCCTTCATCCATGGCTTGTGTGCCTCTGTGCATCCATGTGCACGCGTGTGCATCGTGTGCCCATGTGCCTCTGCCCCGTGCATCCGTGTGCCCGCGGCCGTCTCCGCTGCCCGCGTCGGCCCTTCCCGCTCCCCGGCCTGGCGTGGGGCTGGCGCTGGGGACGGCTGGCTCTCGGCGGCAGCAGCCGCTGATCCCTTCCAGATGTGGCTGCCGGAGCCGCCTCCTCGTGAGGCCCCCGCAGGTTCTCGGTCCGCGGCCGCGGGAGCCGCTGGCTCAGACAAAGCAGCGGCTGCCCGGCTCCTGCATTGCAGCTGGGCTGTTTACGGCAGGCACGCTGCTCACAGCCCTGCGGCTCCGCAGCAGCTCCGCGCCCGCCCGTCCCCGCTCCGGCGTCTGTCCCGGCCGGTCCTGCGCTGCCCCTGCCAGCCCCGGTCCCGCATCCACCGTGCTGGGGGCACTGGGGACACCGGGACAGGTCCTGAGAGCCCCGCGCCTCCCCTGCAGCGCTGCCCGCCCGCTGGAGCCGTGCGGGGCCTCCGGCCGCGCTCCCGGTGCTCCCGGATGATGCTCGGCATCGCCTGCCCGCACATCCCCGCGCTGCCCGCACACCCCGGCGGGCACCGTGGCACCACCGAGCTGACAGCCCTGCATAGCCCTTCGTGGCCGTGCCCATCCTGCCCGCGGGGGCACCGGGAACACCGCCGTGGTGCAGAGGGTGGGCACGGTGCACCGGCACGCGTGGGGCCAGGCATTCCATGGATGAGGACAAACGATGGATCTAAAGGCACCATGTTTCCAACAGCCCCTCGGGCCTGTTTTGCCGGCGAGGTTGGGAGCTCAGAGCAGGTGCTGTTCGGAGCTCAGAGCAGGTGCTGTGCCTCTGATGTATCTGGGCTGCCTGCACACACACACGCCCCCACACACACGTGTGCACACGTGTGCACATGATCTGTGCACGCCGGGAGCTCCCACCAATCCCCAGCACTGCTGGACTGCACTGGGTTCATGAGAGGCCAATGATCACAAGTGTGCATTAGTTAATGATGCTTTGAGATGCACAAAGCTCCTGGTCCCTCCCTGCAGCCAGCGAGGCTGGGGTCGGTCCTCCCAGGGATCCTTGATGCCACAAAGGGGGCAAGCAGGGGGAGGAGATGGGGAGGATGAGGATGGGGCTGGGCAGGGTGGTCTCTGCCCCAGGTTGGAGGTGAGTGATGCCAGCATCCACCTCTCTCTGCTCCCATGTCCCAAAGAGGCGCAGTGCCAGACATGCTGGGATGGATGGATGGACGGGCAGACACAGGTGAGTGTGGCCCTGAGCAGCCATGTCCTGTCCCTGCCGTGCCAGCCTTGCCGAGCCAGCAGTAACTGCTTCCAGCCAGGGTGATTGCTGAAAATTGCCTGTTTGCCACAGGCTGGCAATTAGGGCTCCCTGGAAGCGACACCAACACGCATTTCTGTGCAGACAAGGGTGGGTGTACAGCTGGCACAGGGCACGACAGGCAGGTGCGATGCTTGGTGCTGGTTCCACAGAACTGAGCATAACACCTTGTGTGCCACCTGTGGGGCAGAGCCAGCGCATCCCTGCACTGCCCAGACATCTGCCCATTCCTGCTGCCTCTTCCTCGCATCCCTGATTGCACAGGGCCGAGTCACCCACAGCCACTGCACGGCAGAGCCCCATGGCACCGCCTGGTACTCGGGGGGCTGGGGAGAGGCTGGGGCTGCCCCAAGGGAGTCTGGCTGGTGCAGAATGGCTTGGTCAGGCTCTGTGGCACCACACAGCAAAGGTTGGATGAGAATACAACTTGGGAATACAGGGAGAGCAGGGGTTCTCACTGTAGCTGCTGGTGGGCACCCTGGGGTGCTGGTTCTCCTGGCCAGCTCTAGCCCCAGTGGTTTGGCTCTGCCCTGGGTACACCCGTGTCCCCTGTCCCCGCCTGCCCTGGCAGCCCACAGGAACAGCCCCTCACCCTCCCTTGAGATCGAAAAGTTTCCTTTTTGTAAAAATAAAAGCATCACAGCAGAGTCCCCGCTGCCCCTTGAAAGCTGCATTTAAGCTGCTTCCTGTGGCCCCAGGGGACAGCCCTGCACTGCCATGACTCAGGCTGCCAGAGCCCAGACAGCCTCCAGTGCGGATTTCTCTGCTCCCTGGGGAAGGCTTCACAAGGGCTGGACATTTGGAGTGTCCGCAGGTGTGCTGGGCACAGGGCCAGCGTCCCCCAGGAGTGCCTTGGGATTTGGGGAATGGCTGGGCACCCAGCAGGACAGCAGGGCTCCCAGCTGTGGGTGGGCACTGTGATGTCCAGAGGTGATGGACAGTTGTTATCCAGCTGTGATGGTCACTGGGGTATGCAGTAGTGATGGACAGTTGTTGTCCAGCTGTGATGGGTAGTGGATATCCAGCTGTGATGGGCACTGGTGTGTCCAGCTGTGGTGAGGGGTATGTGTCCAGCTGTGATGGGCAGTATCTATCCAGCTGTGCTTCATACTGCTCTGCAATAGCTCCATCCCATCTCAGCTACCTCTTAGCCCCAGGCAATCCCTTTCCCTGTAGAACGGTGCATTATTTATACAGTCCAAATCGATCGGAAGATGATAACAGCTTCATTAGCATCTGAGCATCGTGCTGGCCTCAGCGCCTGACACGACCTTGGCTGCAGGAGTACAAGCTTTTCCCTGTCAGGACCAGCTCCCCGATGTTACCATCATCACTAGACCTGGGCAGGAGTGCTGTGCCCACTCGATGAGTTCCCCACACTCTCACATGCCACCATGGGCAATAAGACCCACCCATGCCAGGGCTCCTCGTGCAGTGCCTGTTGTTTGCGTGGCACTCATCAGCAGGGATATAATTAAGAGCAGCTATTTTGGATGCTTCCTTTATCCGGCAGCTCCCAGCGATGCCGCTGCAGGATCCTCCCCCTGTCTCTGAAACAGGCGCTTGCCTTGAATGTCTTCCCTGTGGATCTTTGTTGCTTGTGGGGTCCTGGTAGTGTCTGTTGTGTTTGGGGGGGCACACGCAGGGGTCTGGCTTCCCACATGTGCTGGGGAGTGGGGAAGCAGAAGGGCTAAGGCTGGAGAAGAGGGGGAATCACTGCAGAGGGGTGATGGAAAAGAGAATTTGGGGGGGGTTCTTCTGGCTTATCCGCTGCCGCCATGCTGAGGGGAGGCAGTGATGCTTTCCCCTCATTAAGGAGATGTTGATTTAGTGGAGGCTGGAGCCATCTGCTTGGTGCAGCCGCCCACTCCCTGCTCCCTGCCGGGGGGAGCTGGGTGAGGATGTGCTTTGTCAGCGGGGGCTTGGCCGAGAGCCCCCACGCCCCGGCCGGGCATCGATCGCTGCTGGCGCTGCACTGGCTGCAGACACAGGGACTGGTGCATGAGCACGTGAAGGAGTGCTGGGAAGGGAGAGGAGTCCCCCCAGGCACCAAGGAGTTCCACCATGGAGGGCCGTGACTTCGGACACGCGTGAAGGGATGGGGCTGGAGCAGCTGGGCATGGGAGTCTCCCAGCAACATGTATTGGGATGCCAGGAGCTGAGGCTGGTCACAGTCTCATGGCATACACCAGCCTCTCTTGAGCAGCAACTGGGCTCAGGGGTCTTCATGCACCATGTACTGGGATACCTGGAGAAGTGATTGGGCCCAGGGGTCTCCCCATGGCATGTATTGGGATGCCTGGTGCAGCAGTCGGACACGGGGGTCTCCGTGTGGCCATGCACTGGGATGCCCAGAGCTGTGGTGGGCATGGGGGTCTCCCCGCGGCGTGCACCAGGGTGCCCGGAGCAGCTGCCTGGCCTGGTACAAGGAGTCAGGGTGACGCATGGCTGGGCCCTGGGGTGGGCAGAGCTGCTCCCCAGTGCGTGCCCACTGCACGTGCCGGTGGCTCGTGCCTTGCCCGCCGTCGCGGTGCCCGTGGCTGCTGCGGGGCCGGCGTGTGGCGGGGGAGGCCGAGGCCGGTGAGGAGCTCGCAGCACACGGAGCACCAGGCTGAATCCAAGCGTGCACTGAGCTCCTGCGATCCCTGCGTTTAAGTGAAGGCATTTCTGGGAGTAGTGGCAGGGCTGCTCCCTGCGGCGGTGTTTACTCTGGCAGACGCTGTTTATAGCTGGTGTCGATGGCAGATGCTGCGACTCCCGGTGCACGCAGAAGCCGCCGGCTGCAGCCGGATCCGGTGGTGCTGAGGTGTGCTGGATGGAACCCATGTGTCCCCCTTTCCTGGGGCCAGCAATGTGGCCCTGCTGCACGATGCTCATGGGGTGGAAGGCACTCTGAGAGCTTTGGGGAGCTGTGCCAGGAGATGGAAGGGGAGCCCTGTCCTCCCACATGGCACAGCCATCACCTAAGCAGACCGTGGGGAGCCAAGAGGGCTGTGGTGTCCCAAGGATGGTGGGAGGTCTCAGGAGGTCAGAGCAAAGAGGTGCCACCCCCTGCCACGATACCTGCCTGATGGCATCTGATTGTGTGTGGAGAGGGCGGGATGGTGGTTACAGGTGCTTGCTGGTTCCTGTTGCCCCTCCAGTGATCTCAGCAGAGGACAGCCAGGAACACACTGGGTGCCACTGGCAATGTGGCTGTGAAGAAGTCCTGCTCTCCTCCCTGCCGTGCCTGTCTCCTTTTGTAGCCAATATTTTTAATTGGAAGTGCTCAGGTCCCTTCTCTCTCCCTTGTTAGTGGAAGAGTTTTCGTTGTGCTTCCCAGCCATTAACAAGCTGTTCCAGCTCTTGCTGCCCCTGGACAAGCTGCAAATCCCACTGTGGATCTGCTGATGTCTCAGGGCCCCCATCCTGCTCCAGGAACTGGGGTTATTCTGAGAACCCAGTTGGGCTCCATGCTCCAGATGCCTTCAGCGTGCTAGCGGCCACTTCCAGAGCTTTAAGGAAAGTCAAACCACTGCATGGCTGGAAGTCACTGACTAAGCACTTGGCACGGGCAGTGATGGAAGTGCTAAACAGATTTTGGCAGCCGCAGCCTCTCCTGCAGGTGCAGGGAGGAAGAATTTGCCGCTACGGTGTGTTGGAGTGATGGTGGTTTGGGCAATGCCGGGGTGGCACACGTGCCTGGGGATCGCCAAGGGTGTCACTGCTGCACCTGCCACCCCGATCCCCGGGCATTGCCCCATCCCAGCCCCTCACTGGGATCAACCCGTGGGAAAGGCCAGGCACTGCAGACCTGCTGACATCCCTCCGTCCATCCACAAGGACCGATTAGCCAGAGCGGGGCCCGTCTCGGGGCTGGAGATTGGAGCCAGTGCCGGGCACGGTGCCGCTCCTGCGCCCACCGGCTCCCTTTGTCCGCTGGCCCTTTGCATCCCTGGGGGGCGGCTCAGCCCCCTTCTCCTGGGAGCTGGTTCTTGGCGTGAGGAGGCACCGGAAGCAGCACTGGGCTCCTCTCCACTGGAGCTGAATGGCACCTTTGTTGGGGAGGTTGGCGGCAGCTCGGGGCTGGCGGGCACCCACTCGACCCCAACCACTGCAGTCGGTCCCAGTGGTGGTGTGGCTCTGCCCACCAGTAATGTCCAATTCTTCCCAGGGGAGCATGGGGATGCTGTGGCAGGGATGGGATTTGGGGGCTTCTGTGGTGTCCCTGTCCCTCCCTGCTCCAGAGGGAGGGATGGGAACCTCCTGCATGGGCAGGGAGAAACCTCTGCCACCATCCCAGATGCTCCTGGGACCATTCACACTGTGTGGCCCAGGCAGGGCTGGCTCAGCCCAGCACCACTCCCCAGGCTAGAGGGTCAGGGCTGGACACAGCCACCCTTCCTGCTCCTGGTGCCCTCTTTGTCCATGTGGAGGCTCCCAGGCTCTGGCACAGCCCTTGTGCCCAGTAATTCAGTATCTCACAGGGATGCTGACAAAGAGACATGGTAGAGGGGGAATGAGCAAAGCCATGGCTGTGATGCACAGGGAACATATCTTTGGCCCCATATTCCCCTTCTCTGCCTGAAGCAGCCCCTTCCAGCTGTCCCAACGAGAGTTTGTCCCTGGCATGCTGGTCCCTGGGATGCTTCCAGCTGAGCTGCTGGAGTGAGGATACAGGGGTAAGGATCCCCAAGGATGCACGGATGAGGATGGTAGGGTGAGTGACTTTGGTCATCTCCCCTGTCCTCGTGGCTGTGCCGGTGCCGTCTCGCTGTGGTGGGCACAGGGGCTGCGTGGGCCCCCAGCCTGGGGCTCTGCTGGGCTGCACCCACCCTCCTCTTCCTCCTCCTCCTCCTGCTCTGGCTCCTGCTGGGGGAAGAACAGCTCACTGGAAAGCCTGAGTGGCATTTTTCGGGTAAATCTTATGTAAATCTGGTTCCATCCTTCCTCGTGCTGCTAATTGGATTGCCCCGATGCGGTTTAATTTCCCACGCAGGGAAGCGTGGGGTGGGCAGCGCCGGGTGGGGGCTGCAGGGCAGGGCCTGTGCTGGGGCACAGGGGGTGGTGCTGAGCTAACCAAAGACCCCAGCGTGGGCTCCACAGGGTGGTGCTGGAGCCCCAGGCAAGTGAAGGAGCTTGGGAAGGAACACCAGGCAAACCAGGGGAATGGGGAGAACCTGGTGCCAGGAGGGGCCCTCATGCTCTGCCACCTTCAGCAGGAACCTCCGCCTAGAGCCCTCCTGCCTTCACCTGCCTGCAGGTTTGAACAGCCTCACCTGTGGAGCTGCAGGGAGCCCCAGGCTTGGTAGGGAGGGAGACCTGGAGCTGTCACCTCCCTGGCGTGTTCCTGCCCCAGCCACCTTCTCTAACACGCTGTCCCCTTCCCTCCCTCCCAGAGCTCCTTGGATCGGCAAAGAAAGTCAACGTCAACTTCCAGGACACCGATGGGTGAGTGGGAGCTGCGTGCCCGGGTGTGTGTGCTGTGGGGTGCACGGACCTTGGGCAGTGTGCTGTGGGGTGCCTTGAGCAGGCGCGCACATGCTGTGGGAGTCTCGTCCATGTGGGAATGCCAGGCTCTCCGAGTGATGCAGCCGAGCTGGCTCTCATCCCTGTTAGCCCACATGGCTCTGGGCCGTGCCTGCACCCAGAGCCAATGGGCTGGCGTGGAGCTGCCACGGGCACCGGAGAAGGCAGGAGGCGAAGGCTGAAGGGCAGAGGAATGGCCGTGCCCCACATCTCACCACTCCTTTCCCAGCCCTGTGCAGGGATCAGCCCCACGGGGTGCCAGGTGGGCGAGCTGTGACCCCGGCGGCACAGCCGGCATCCCACGGCGGGGGCAGCGGGAAAGGGGCCGCAGGCTCACGTCCCGCTAATCACACTAATGAGGCTGCCGGCGCAGGGAGGCAGCCGGGGCCCCGCACAGGAGGGGCTGCGGTGGGAGCGATACTTGTGGGAGCTGCCCCTGTGCCCCCCTGGCTCTCCCCGCCCTGTGACACCCCCGGGGACGGGCCAGCAGGACGATGGCACTTGGTGTCTGGGGATGGCTCTGCTGCGTCTGTGGAAATGGCAGCGAGCGGAGGGGTCGGATGCGGTCCGGAATGGGAGGCCACGCTCTGGGAAACATGCAGCCACAGCATCCGGGTCCCTCCTCATCCTCATCACCGAGGCGGTGGCAGCGGCATCCCCTGGTACCTGCGGGCGCATCGGCCGTGCCCGTGTACACGTGTGCGCGGGCAGGGGCACACGCAGGCGAGCCCATGTGCATCCGGCCGAGCGCGTGTCCGTGGGAGCGTGTCTGCGTGTGCTGTGTGTGCCCAGCGCGGCGTCGGCAGTGGGGTGGGCATGGCACGGGCAGGGCGAGGGGGATGTCGCCCCACGGGCCACCTCGTGCTCCGCAGAGCTGGCGAGTCACTGGAGGGCTGAGCGTCGTGGCAGCCCTGGGGAGCCCCCTGCTCGCATGCTGCTCATACCCTGCCTGCGGCTCCTGGATGGCTCAGGGGTGCGGGAGCAACAGGGCAGGAGCTTCCAGCCTCCAGTGCTGCTCCTGGAAAGGAGCTCCCTGAGAAGGTGCAGGGCAGGCTGCAGGCTGTGTGTGCTCTGCCCTGCTGCTGGTGTGGGCACAGCCACCCCATGCCTCAGTTTCCCCATCCCTGCTGTGCCGGCCGGTTCCCAGCTGGTGGGCACCGTGCTGGTGTCCCCACGCCTGCCCCGGGGACAGTGCCCTGCGTGTGGCCGGCTGGGCCGTGTGGTGCCCGAGGGAAGCCCCCGAGGCAGCCCCGGGGACGGCTGCGATTTGCACCATCTTGAGCGGATTCGAGCAGGGCGCTGGAGCGGAAAATGTTGACATTTCCCAGGCAGACGCTGGGGATCGGCCTCCTGTGCAAGCTGTCTGCTCACATCGCCGCTCCCCGCCGGGGATCGCAGGCGGCACCTCCGCGGGGACCGTGGTGGCCAGAGCGTGTTCCTCGTGGGGATATGTCCCCCTCAGCGCGGGGCGTGGGGATAGCGGGCAGAGAAATTGTCACCCACCACCCGCCTCTGGGGCACCAGGCAGCCCCAGGGGCTCCACTGGGGGCCACAGCCTGTTCCCATGCCCCAGTGGCAGCTGGGTGGCCCCAGGGATGGCATGGGTGTGCTGTGCATGGCCAGGGCTCAGAGCAGGGCGGTGCTGGGTGCCAGTGCAGCCACGTGGAGGATGCCACCGTCGGGAGCAGCAAGTAGGTCAGCTCCTGGCCTGCTTCCCAGGCGGGAGCCTCGGGCTGGGCGCTGCGAGAGCAGAGTAGAGTGCAGGGCTGGGGCCTTTCCCCGCCTCATTGCCAGGCTCAGCACCCAACAAGGGCACCGCTGCCATCTGTGCTTGTGGCTGTGCTGCCAGGGCCAGGCTGGGGGAAGTGGGTCAGCGGGGAGGGGGCTCCCTGGCACCCCACCCTCTGTGGGACACTCCTGTACCTGCACTGCCCACCACTGTCAGCCCTGTGGGGTCTCAGCATCCTCAGGGAGCATTTCATCTGTACCAATGTTGCTCCAGCATCCCTGGATCAGATCTGCCATCCCCTATTCCTAGCACAGAGGCATCCCCAGCCTTGCATCCCACCATCCCCAGCCATGCATCCCACCATGCAGGCTTGGGGGGTTTGTCCTGTGGCTGCAGCACAATTAAATCAATGGTCTGCAGAGCAGACCCATCCCTGCCCTGGCACATCCAGCTCTCTGGCCCTTGTTGCACCCCAGGACATGGCCAGCTCCTGGTTCAGCTCATGGCTGGTCCCTGCAAGAGGTCTTTCTCCATGTGCCCATGGAGGGATGTAGAGGGGGGGTTGCCCAGGACTGTGCACACCTGAGGAGCTGTGGGGGCAGAGCAGGTGCCCTGGGGTGCTGTGGTGGGTGCAGGTTCGAGACCACGCTGCCAAGCAGAGGGGATGGGAGTGTGGGACCCTGACACCACCCTGGTCCCCAGGTTCTCGGCTCTGCACCATGCGGCGCTCAACGGCAACACGGAGCTCATCTCGCTGCTGCTGGAGGCGCAGGCTGCCGTGGACATCAAGGACAACAAAGGTGAGTCCCCGGGTCCCTGTGTGCCTCTGTAGGCTCTACCCAGGTGTGTTGGCACAGCCAGAGGCTCACGGCATGCCCATCCTGCCCCTGCAGGCATGAGGCCCTTGCACTACGCGGCCTGGCAGGGCAAGAAGGAGCCCATGAAAATGGTGCTGAAGGCGGGTTCCTCCGTGAACATCCCATCAGATGAGGGCCAGATCCCCCTGCACCTGGCAGCACAGCACGGGCACTATGNTTGCAGCCCTGCTCCGTCTGTGCTGAGCCAGGTGGTCCAACTGCTCCTGAACAGCAACATGTGCGCGGCGCTGCTGGAGCCCAAACCGGGGGACACCACTGACCCCAACGGCACCAGCCCCCTGCACCTCGCCGCCAAGAACGGCCACATCGACATCATCCGGTGGGTGCCATGGGCAGAGGGGGCAGTGCTGGTGTTCCCCCGTACCCCGCTGACCCCACTGCNGCTCTACCCAGGTGTGTTGGCACAGCCAGAGGCTCACGGCATGCCCATCCTGCCCCTGCAGGCATGAGGCCCTTGCACTACGCGGCCTGGCAGGGCAAGAAGGAGCCCATGAAAATGGTGCTGAAGGCGGGTTCCTCCGTGAACATCCCATCAGATGAGGGCCAGATCCCCCTGCACCTGGCAGCACAGCACGGGCACTATGACGTGGTACAGCAGGGCACAGGGGTGGCACGGGGGGGACGGTGCCACCACCCTGCCCCTGCCCCTTACCGAGTCGGGTTTCGCCCCTCTGCAGTCAGAGATGCTCCTGCAGCACCAGTCTAACCCCTGCATCATGGACAACTCGGGGAAGACACCCTTGGACCTGGCGTGCGAGTTTGGCCGGGTTGGGGTAAGTCCTTGCAAGGCTGGGACCCCCTGGAGGAGGACTGGGAGGGGATGAGGCACAGCGAGGTCCTCGGGGGTGTTAGCTGAGTGGGAGGCACAGAGCAGNGGGGGCAGTGCTGGTGTTCCCCCGTACCCCGCTGACCCCACTGCCCCCCGGCAGGCTCCTGCTGCAGGCTGGCATCGACATCAACCGGCAGACCAAGGCAGGCACGGCACTGCACGAGGCGGCTCTCTGTGGCAAGACCGATGTGGTGCGGCTGCTGCTGGATGTAAGAGTCCCCCTGGCACCCGCAGACACCCCCAACCATGCCAGGGACTGCAGGAAGAGCGTGACCCTGCAGCTGGGGGCTCAGAACAGCTTGTGCAGCTCTCCCAGGGAGTGGGGATGAGGGTCCTGGAGGGGATACACCAAGGCAGTGAAGGTCCTGGGGCAGGGGGGGACACCGAGGCGGTGAGCTGTGCCCTCCAGCTGCTGGTCTCCTGGTGCCCTAGGGGGTCTCAGGGGATGGCAGGACAGGGGGCAGCCTCCTCCCAATCCCTCTCGGTGCTGTTGCAGAGCGGGATCAACGCCCACGTCAGGAACACCTACAACCAGACAGCTCTGGACATCGTCAACCAATTCACCACCAGCCAGGCCAGCAAGGAGATCAAGCAGATGCTGCGGGGTAGGGGGTTGGGGGGCACAGGGAGGCCATGCTGTTGTGGGGGGACGCTGGGCTGGGGGTGCCAACCCCGTGGGGTGGGCAGGTGGTGAAGCTCCCGCTCTGTCCTGCAGACGCCTCCGCCGCTCTGCAGGTCCGTGCCGTCAAGGACTATTGCAACAACTACGACCTGACCAGCCTCAACGTGAAAGCTGGGGACGTCATCACCGTGAGTGTGGCCGGGGGTGGGCCGGGGACACCCCGGTGTTGGCGCCGGCCCCTGACCCAGCCCCTGCCCGCAGGTGCTGGAGCAGCACGCGGACGGGCGCTGGAAGGGCTGCATCCACGACAACCGCACCGGCAACGACCGCGTGGGATACTTCCCCTCCAGCCTCGTCGAGGCCATAAGCAAACGAACAGGCAAATAATTCCTCCCCGCCCGCCCCATCAGGGCTGCACCCACACCCCCAGCCCTTGGGGAGCCCCCTGTTGGTCTGGCGGGGACCGGGGTGTTTGGGGGGTGCTGCAGTGAAAACAAACTGGGGCCATGCCCCATTGTGCATGTGGGGTTGGTGTCCCTGCCGTGTGCATGGGCACGGTGCCCTTGAGTGTGCAGGGTCAATGTCCCCGTTGTGCATGTGGGGCCGGTGCCCACCTGGTGCCCGTGGGGGTCGGTGCTGGCAGCCCCCGGGTGTTCACGGGGCAGCCCCAAGCTGCTCTCGGGCTGGGGGAGGCACTTGTGGTGCCAGGAGGTTGGTGCATGAGGAGACCCGGGGGCATCACTGTGGTTTGGGGCGCCCAGTGCAATGGTGAGGCCATGGGACCTGGTGCTCAGAGTCTGCACAGGGAGCTGGGCACCACTGGCAGGGACCTAATGGTGCTCCACAGAGACCTTCTCCCCAGCCAGGGGCCATCTCAGGGATCGGACCCTGCTCCCCTGGGCAGCACTGCCTGTCTCTCTCTCCATTCCATCCCCATCCCTTTACGCTCCTGGTGGGGTGTGTGGCCACCTCAGGATGGCCCATGGCTGTGCCCACTGCCAGGAGCATCTCAATGGGCCTGGTGCTAGTGCAGGCAGCACTGAAAGGCCCCACATCAACCATCTCACCCCCTCCTGGGAGTGTGGATCTTCAGAGCAGCCGTGTCGTGGGGTCACAGGCAGGGAACGGTGGCAATTGAACAAGTTGTCAAGGGAATGGAACATGAGTGCCCACGGGCTGCCAGGCGCTCCACACCAGCCGTGGAGGTGCCAGGTGCTGGACAGGCAGGGGCAGAGCCACCCTCCCGGGGCGGGTCACTAGCTGGTACCATAGGATGCGGTCTGTGGCTTCTGGAATGAGATTTGGGATGCAGTCCATGGCTCCCGGGCTGTGATCCATGGCTCCTGGGCTGCGGCTGGCCCCGCAGCAGTGTTAGCCAGGCTGTGGGGTTCAGTAGCCACCCCATCGGCTGCAGGGGGTTGGCAGTGTTGGGAGCAGGTGCAGTTCCAGGGCTCGGGGGTGCCAGTGCTGCAGCCCCCAGCCCAGCCATACCTGCAGCCCTGCTCCCCTGGGATGCCTCTGTGGGGAACAGGACCCCAGCTGTGGGAGCCCCACGAGCTGCCGCTGCCTCGTGTGGGGCCGTCCCGGTGTCCGTGTCGGATCCACGGGATGTGCCCGTTCCCTGCGCCGGGCTGGGCGTGCGCTGAGCTCCCGCTGCTGCTCCTCGGCTCGGCTCCACATCGGTTGGGTTTCGGTTCTGGCTTCTCCACGTCCCTTTGGTTGCTTTTTTGATTTGCCGCTTTTCTTTTCCCCTTTCTTTTATATTCTTTTCTCTTTTTTTCTCTTTTTTTCTCTTTTTTTCTTTTTGTTCTTTTTGGCAGCGCTGAGCGTGTCTCTATTATTTTGATTCTTTTCATTTTGTCTCTTGTTATGTTTTATTATCAGGTTCATGGGAGACTGTAACAATCCCCCAACACTTCCAAAAGATCCCGCTCCCGGCTTACGGGGCTGCTGTGCTAAACGGTGACGCCTCGTCCCATCCGTTCCATTCCCTGCCTCCACCTCCACCTCCACCACCACATTCCCATCAGACTCTTTTCAGTTCCTTTGGCTATCACAGGCTCTCCCCTAGCAGTGCCGACGAGCCGCATTATGGACAAGGTAGTTCACCGCTCGCTTCGTGCTCTCCCTGGATTTTTCTTTCTTTAAAGCGTGTGTCGAGTCTTTTCTCTCTGCTCGGCCTCTCCCTCCTTGCCAGGGGCTTTGCACGCGGGTGTGCACAGGCGTGTGCACGTGTGTGCATGCAGCGTGTGCATGCGTGTGCGTGTGCATGTGTGCAGCGGGTGCAGCGGGTGCAGACGCGTGGCACGCGCATGCCATCGTCCCCCTGCCCTCACACCCGCTCCGGCGCCGCTGCCACACTGTGTGTCCCACGGCTCCGCTGCCAGCACAGCCCACCCTCCCCACCCCGGTGTCCCCGTGCTCTGCCCATGGCCCCTGCACTTCTCTCTGGGTGCATGGGGACCCCAGACCACCCTCCTGGCTCTGTGGCAGGGGCAGGGCTGGCAGCACCTGGACAGGAGCCACAGGCGCAGGGACCCTCTGCCCTCCTCAGCCTCCCCGCAGGGCGTTCCATGCCCAACTCTGACTGGGTCGGGGCTGCGCTCTCGCGGCGGGAAGGGGCTGTGGCACTGGGGGGCTTTCCCAGGGGATGCTCTTGGGGCTGGCTCAGCGCAGGCAGAGCCCAGCTAAACCCTGGGGACCGTCCCCATGGCACAGGCAGGTGACGATGCTGCGGATCTACGTGTCGGGAGTGCCTGGGAGCGAGGGAATTGCAGGGGTGCAGCCCATGCTGTGCCCCCAGGGCTGCCCCGGCTGGCTGAGGCCAGGGGTCTTTGCATGTTCCCTGGTGGCAGTGACACAGGAGGTTGTGTCAGGAAGCACTGGGTGACCGTGCTTGCGGTGGGGACAAGGCAGCACATCTTCTCCCCGAGGCTTTCTCTCCCCATCGGGTCACACGGAGCTGCACATCTGCCCAGGCTGCTTTCTGTGTGACCATGGCATGTGCAACTCAGGGATGTCTCAGCCCAATTTGTTGTGGATGTTTGTTCCCCCTCATACTCCTTCAGTGACTTTATCGCCCTGTACCACCCATCCCCTGCTACAGTCATCGCTGATGGGGTGAGCGGCTCCGTGAACAGAACCAGCAGTGGGGTAGCAATGGGGTGAGAGTGTCCCACGGCTGGCAGAGTGCCAGTGCCCTGTGGCCAGTGGTGGGGTGGCAATGCCCTGTGGCTGGCAGGGGGCTGGCTGAGCTGCGGTGGGGCTGCAGCAGCCCTGGCCTTGTAGGGCTGTTGTCCATCTCATGTGATGCTGTTTTAACCCCTGGGCTCAGAGCCAGGTGTCCCTGGTGCGAGTGGCACCTGGCAGAGGTGGACAGCATGGAGGGTGAGGAGCCGTGCCCGGGGGTGACCCTCAAGCTGTGCCTCGCTGGGAGGATTAGGTCCTGTCACCCACTGCTGTGTCCCCTGTGTGTCCCCAGGGGTTCAGCACCCGGTGCCTGGTCCCCCAGGTGGGTGCAGGCAGCTGCAGGGCCATGGCCAGCACTGCCTGGGATGCAGCACAGTGGGATGGGGACGCTGGTCCTCACTGCTTGATTCTTCCCAGCTTCCATTGCTCCCCACACCGGGTCATGTCCCCTTGCTGCTCTGCACAGGGGCAACACTGCCATTGTCCCCTGCCTGAGTTCAGCTGTGGCACTGGGACATCCCACCACAGATCTGTACCTGGCTGACAGCAGGGAGGGGATGCTCTGCAGGATGGCATCCCAGGGCTGGTCATTGTCACCCTGTGCCAGCAGCTTGGGAGGGGACAAGCCAGCAGGACGGCTCTCTCATCCTTGGGCATGGCCATAGCCAGGGTCCCCACACCTTGCCTGTGGGGTTCTCCCTGTGTGCGGCAGCACCGGGCCCGGGGCCGTGAGTCACCAGCTCTGTGCCCACACCAGTGTGAGCTCAAGCACAGAGCCACATGCCTGACAGCTGCTCTCTCTGCTCTGCCACCAAGGGTCCCGCGGGGCCGACATGAGCCCGTCCCACCTCTCGCCATCGCAGGGCGGATCAGCCACGCCAGCCCCCACCGAGGAGATCTGGGTGCTGCGGAAACCTTTTGCAGGTACGGCGAGCACGCAGCCGGGACCCTGCCTGTCCCTGGGGAGCACGTCCCAGGGCGTGGTGGGGGTCTGGCAGGGCATGGCTGCCCCACAGTGTCCCCTGACCATGGGGCTCAGTGCCCTGACAGCCTGTCCTCTCTCTGCACAGGTGGTGACCGCAGCAGCCTTGGCAGCACGGGCAGCGTGGCCTCTGCCCGCAGCTCGGGGAGCGGGCAGAGCGCGGGCAGCGGGGCGCACGCCCTGCACGCCGGCTCCGAAGGTGTCAAGGTAAGGCAAGCCCTGAGGGGCCATGCCAGCAGCCGTGGCACTCGGCTCCAGTCCCGGCAGTTTGCTGCCCATGACCCCAGCTGGTATTGATGCTTAAGCGGGTGTTGTCTGGTCCCATCGGTGCCCAGCGTGCCACCAGCTGCGCTGTCACTGACAGTGGCCACCAGTGTGGTCCCTCCACCTGGCCCCTGACTGCTGCCTGGGCCTGGGCTGAGCCCCGACTCCAGCGCAACATTCCACAGGTCCATCCGGAGCTGCTGCGTCTCTGCTGCCGCTCGCAGGGGCCTCCACGCTGTGCACTGCACTGCGCTGCACACACTGCTGCCACCAGCACTGTGCACTGCCACCAGCACCGTGCGCTGCCCTGGCACCGAGCACTGCCACAGCATCGTGCACTGCCACGGCATGGCACACTGCCCCTCGCTGTGCTGGTACAACCAGCACGCCGCTGTTGGCACGCAGCCTCCTGCCCCGTGTGCGCTGCCCCTCGGCTGTCCCGTGCCCGCGCTGTGGCACCCGCCAGCCCATCTCCCCCGGCATCCTGCCCACGCCATGCCCACCTGCCCCTGGGCTGCACCGTGCTGCCAGCCGGGGGGATCTGCTTCGTGGGCACGGCGGAGCCCGCAGCCCGCAGCAGCAGCGCGGGCTGGGCATGTGCCAGGCTGGATTTGGGGTGCTGTGGTGCCGCGGTGCCGTGGGCTTCTGCTGCCGGCAAAGCACCATCTGCTGCTCCCGCGGCTCCATCTCTCCCCACTGCAGCCGAAATCTGCTGCAACCCTCCCTGCACACCCCTGCCCGGGCTGGCAGCACCCGCGGTACCCACGGCACCCGCGGTACCCACGGCATCCGCCCCCCCCGCCCCCA
>VWZF01000911.1:327401-361077 GCA_013396755.1 Sclerurus mexicanus | reverse complement strand
CCCCGGTGTCCCCCAAGCCCACGCCGCCCCCCACGGCGCCCAAGCCCCCCAAGCCCCACACGGCCATCCAGTCGGTGAGCGCCAGCTCGACGCCAGCGCCGTCCCCCGCCCGGCAGCTGGGCCCCGCGGGCACCAAGCCCTCCAGCACCCCACCGTCGCTGTGCTCCAGCCCCGCCAAGCCCCTCTCGCCCGGAGCGCAGCCCCAGCACGTGCCGGTGAAGCCGCCGCGCTCCACCATCGCCAGCCCCTCCGTGGACAGCGCCGGCCCCGAGCTGGCGCAGCAGAAGCTGGAGGAGACGAGCGCGTCCCTGGCCGCCGCACTGCAGGCTGTGGAGGAGAAGATCAAGCAGGAGGACAGCCAGGCAGAGTAAGGGGGTGCAGGGGGTGGTTGGTCCATGGGAAGGGTGCAGGACCGTGCCGTGCCGCTGAGCACAGGAAGCCACGAGGACCGTGGGCGAGGATTGGGATGTGGCACCGTGCGGGGAGTGGGATGGTGCCAGGAGTGACTCTGGAGCGCACTGGTGGAGCGTCAGGGGCCCGTGGCTGGAGCTGCACTGGGGAGGTGACACTGGGGGACACCGTGCTGGAGCAGCACAGACAGGGAGACCTGGGCATGTGGGTGCGCTGGGAGCTGTCTTGGAGAGGGGACACTGGGGACGTTGAACCGGAGCACTGTGTAGCAGCACTGGGGTCTGCATGGGCGGTGACACTGGGGACACGGTGCTGAGCACCCCGGGGCAGGGGGGCAGTGGCACGGGGTGGAGGGGACTGTGCGGTGTCCTCATCCCGTGCACGGCCCTGACCCGTCCCGGTCACTCCCCAGCTCGGCCGTGGAGTCAAAGAGCACCGTGAGCATCCTGGACGACATCGGCAGCATGTTCGACGACCTGGCGGACCAGCTGGATGCCATGCTGGAGTGAGGGGCGCCAGGGCCCCGCGAACCTCAGGGCTTACGTGGGCACAAGGGCACAACGATCCACGACCCCCCAGCCCCGCCGCCCTCTCCCGTTCCCTTTGTACAGCCGTCCCCTCCCGGACATCCCGTCGCTCGGGGTTTGCACAAAGAAGAAGATACCTCAGGATTGTGCTCACGGACTCGGCGCCGCCTCCGGCAGGACTCTCTTTTGCAGAAGCAAAAAAACAAAACCCACAAATATAAAACCCAACTGAAGAAACAAAGCAACACGTCCGGACCGAACCGCTGCCGGGGCTCTGGGAGGCTCCGGGGGGCTCCCAACCTCCCCATCCGGCGGCCACGCGTGTCCTGCCGGCCCTGCTGCCGCGGGTCACCGCGACCCGAATGTAGCACAAGCCCTGCCCGGCGCGGTGGCCCCGCCGGCCACACGGCACCGATGGCATTTGCAGGTGGTGGGGCCGGGTGGGCAAATGCACTTGGGTTTCTTTGCTCTGTTTTTAATTTTAGTTTTTAAACTTCATTTTCTTTCTCGGATGGCGTTGGCGGGGGCGGCTCCCCGGGGGCAGCGGGACGTGCCCCTGCCCGGCCCCTCCCTGCCTGGGACAGGACGGTATAAGCTATAAAAAAAGAGTATTAATTTATTGGAGGGGGGAAAAAAAAAGATATAAAGCAGATTTCCCCCACCCCCAAAATAATAAAAAGAAATAAACTTTAACAAATATATATTTAAAAGATTTTAAAATATTAGCAGTTATATATAAAGCAGTTTAAAAGAAATCAAGAGAAAACTGGATTTTAGCTTGAGAAAAACTATTAGATTATACTAAGCTGTGTGTCTTGTGGCAAACTCATTCTAAGAGTAGCACAATATTTACCTTTTCTCTGGGTGGAAGGTACGTGCGAGCGGTTCTGGTCGGGTTTTCCGTTGGGATTCAGTGTCGCGTCTTTCTTTTCCCACCATTACGAACTCAAAGGATGTGCCTTGTTTTATGGAGGTTTTCGTTAATTCTTACACTGGAGGTGTTTCATTTCTTTTGGAGTGTCTTCAGGGTCTGGTTTAGTTTCTCCTGGTTCCTTTTGCTGTGGGTATTTGTTTGGGGTGTGTGTGGTGTGCGTGGTGTGCACGCGGGGTGCGTGTGCTCGTGTGCGTCCCTGGGACGCGCCGCTGTATATTCCTGTACAAACTGGAGTCTGGTTCAGTCGCTTGAGTCCTGATGAATGCATTTTTTGCTTGTGGTTTCCAAACAAAAGTGTTGCTGTCCCTTTCTTTTCTTGAGACATAGAGTGGTCTCTCCCCGCTTCCCTCTCCCCTGTCTCTCCCGTTGTGGTCGCTGATCCAGATGTGTTTGGCACAACTTTGAAATTTCTTTTAAAAAAACAAAAAATCAAAAACAAACAAAAAAGACTTTGAAAAGAATTAAAAAAAATCACCCGCCTGAAAATATCTGTTGAAAAAGAAAAAAAATATGTATCTAAAAAAAAAAATCCATAAAGTTCTACATGATGGATATATACATATATATATTTTTTATGATTAAGTTATGGACTCTGTATCGTATCCCATCTGTCCAGCTCTGCATCTTGGTGCTGCTCCCTGCTCTTCTGTGCTTAGATTTCACCTCTACTCGTCCTTATTCTTCCTATTCTGAATAGTAGATGGCTCGTGGTGCTGTGAAGACGTTCGCTCCTATACCAAGTCTGGCAACAAATATTTAAAGAAAAATAAAAAATATAAACCCCCTGCCGGGCTGCCACCGTTTGTGTCCCCAAAGCATCCCGAGTGCTCGTGGTGTGGTCGTGTCGTGCCGGGTGTTTGCTCTGTGCGGTCCGAGGGCACCCTTGGGTGCCTGTGTGGGTGCTGAGGCCTGGCTCCCTGGGAGCTGCTGTCTCCACTGAGGCGCCTGGCCCTGCGTTCTCACCCCACGGGGCCAGTGCTGGCTGCTGGCTCCCTGCAATAACTCACACTGGGCAGCAACAACTCTTTCTGCTTTTATTGTCAATGAAGAAATAATCAAATCTATATTACAATCTTAAAAACAGTAGAAAATGTGAGTAAAAATGCAACGGAGGCTTTTTGTCTTTAATGTGGAGATCATTATTACAGGGTGGTGAACAATGGGTTTGTGGAACGTGATTTGAGAACTAGCTGTGGCATAAAAATCGTACCTGGCTACTCAAGGAAACCCCTCTTCCCGGGTGGATCGGCCCAGCGCCTTGGCAGTAAAATTAAATACTAGAGACAGAAAGGGGTTGGGGGCCCACCCAGGCCAGGGCCTAATGCTCAGTCCTACCATGGCCAGGGGAGCAGCCTCCCAGTGTCACCACCGGGACACGCTGATCCGTCCAGTCCTGTCACTGGCCAAGGGCTGAGCTTGCCCAGCCCGGAGCTCCGAGACCCAGAGTCACCCCAGCCCCGGCCCCAGGGGTGTCCCCAGCTGGGGGGGCACAGGCAGAGAAGGGCACTGGCATTGGAACGGCTTCCTCTGCTTTTCCAATCATTTAGGGCAGATCTGAGGGAACATCTGGAGCATCCGTGGGGCAGACCCGTCCAGAGAGCCACCAGCCGGGGTCCCTGCGGGGGGGGCTGGCCCAGAGGCAGCAGCAGGCAGTGGTTGGTGCAGGAGGAGCTGCAGCAGTCATTTCGGAGGGTGTGGTCACCCACAGGCCGATGGAGGGGAGAGTTTTTGGTCTTTCAGTGTGCAGGACTAGTGTGATGCTCTCGCTAGCACGTCCAGACCTGTGGAGACAATGGGAACCCACAGCAGTGACTCCTGAGCAGCTCTGGGGGCTTCTCTTCATCCCACAGCGCTTCCCTTTGGGCTGCCAGCATCCATGACACCCTGCCAGGAGTGAACCTCCCTCTTGTTGAGAACCATCCCCTTGTTTCACAGAACCACACAAACATTTAGGTTGGAAAGATCTCTGAGATCATAAAGTCCAACCTGTGACTGATGCCCACCTTGTCACCCAGCCCGGAGCACTGAGTGCCATATCCAGTTGTTCCTTGGACACCTCCAGGGATGGGGACTTCAAACCTCCCTGGGCAGCCCCTTCCAGTGTTTAACAACCCTTGCAGTGAAGAAAGTCTTCCTGATGTCCAACCTGAACCTCCTCTGGCACAGCTTCTTGTCCTATCATTTGTTGCCTGGGAGAAGATGCTGACCCCCACCTTGCTACAACCTCCTTCAGTTTGTTTGAAGACAATTCCTAATCCATTTAATTCCCTAATTCCAGCACCGGAAGAGCACAAACCATCCAGGAGAAGCCCAAGGAAACCCACCTTTACAGTGCTGTCCACAGCGCCGGAGAAGAGGCGGCCCCGGGACACGGCGAGGGCGGTGACACTGCCCTGGTGTCGCAGCAGCGTCTGGGTGCAGATCATGTTGTCCATGCTCCACACCTGTGGGAACACACCAGGGGTGAGCCAAGGAAGCGCCACAACCCGGAGCGCTGGGAGGGAAGGGGGATCTCGTGTCACAGGTCTCGAGGCAGGTGCCAGGCGGAGGCCACATGGCATGCAGGGATGGGGACCCCTCGAGGCACAGATTCCCAGGTGCAGCTGCCCAGTCCCACACACGTACCCTGAGCGACCGGTCATACGACGCGCTGAAGACTTTGGTTTGATCTGGTGTGGAGATGACAGCGAGGGCATAGACTGTCCCCACGTGCCCGGTCAGCGTGCGCACCTGTTCCTTTGTCTCTATATCCCACACCTGCGGGGGCAGAGCTGGGCTCGGAGCCGTGCTGGGATGAGGCCAGCGACCTCTCCTCTGAGAGGTGTTTCCACCTCCACGCACACCTCCAGGGTGGGTGCTGTGCCCCCACGCTCCAGGTGTGCCAGAGGGGACAGGCAGGGCCAGGTGCCCAGTCCCACGCCCCTCTCCCCCGGCTCCCTCCAGGAATCCATCCCAGCCCGTTCCTTACGTGGATGAGGTTCTCGTAGGTGCCGCACACGATGTGGTGGTTGGTCACGGCGATGGAGTACACGCTGCCCCCGGACGTCTGCAGCACGTGGACACACTCCAGGTTGCGGATATCCCAGATCTGAAGGAGACACCGCAGCAAAGGCGGGATGACACCCGCGCAGGGACCCCTCTCCAGGAGGGAGATCCCTTGCAGCCATTCCGCCAGGCACAGAGTCAGCCTGGCTCCATGTGTGCCCAGATCACACCTTCAAGGACAAATCTATCCAGCTGGGAATGGTTCGTACCGATGATGAGCAAAGCACCGTTATCTTAATTGGCTGCCCAGCTCTGAACATCCAGGCTGAACACGTTGTGGGCGCTGCACACCCTGTGTGTGCGACCACACACTTGTGCACACACAACCCACTCCTTGATAGCACTAAAACCTGATGCAGACAAATTAACAGGGATTTATTAGCACTGAGGAGGGCAACTTCCAATTCTCCTGTGTCCCCCAGATGCTGAGAGGTGAAGTACTCATCAAAACCTGAGCCAGCAGAGTGGAGAGGGCACTGGGAACCCTCACAGATTTATGGTAACTCTGCAGCCAGACAGTGACCTTGCCCTGTTATCAGCAGGACTGTGAGCACAGATAACGCTGCGGCAGCCGCAGAGGCGGCGCGAGGCGCCAGGGCTGAGGCCCCAGTTCATCCCAGTGAGCCTCTCCAGCAGCTCCCGAGGCCCAGCCCGCAGAGATGCCATCAGCACAGGAGAATCCTGTGTGTCAGCAGTGCTCTCACATCCCAGCGGCTGCCTCTGGTCCTGCTCCACCAACCCAGGCTGCAGAGCACAGAGAGGCACAGGGAGAGCTGCTGGGTCCCACCAGTGCCAGAGTCTCACCTTGATGGTCTGGTAGGATCCACTGTAGAGATAGTTCTGGGAAGCCACCAGCGCTCGCACCCAGTGATTGAGACCTGTCAGCTCCTTCTTCAGCTTGAGCTCAGTACCTACAATATCCCAGACCTGTGGAAAGCACAGACACACACAGGCATGGAGGAGAATCCCACTGGGGCTGAGTGGAACATGGTCAGTGCTCTCCAGCCCTGCCCACCCTTCCCAGGTCCTGTGGAGATCCTTGTGCCAGCTTTCCTGCCTGCTGGGAATGGCCTGAACCCATTGACTTGCAGAAAAAACACAGTAACTGCTGAGCAAGCACGTTCCCCGAGGGAGCCAGGCTGGAGCCTGCATTACTGCTGGCAGAGTCCCTTCCCTAGCACAGCCACGGGCTTGAAAACTAAACCACAGCTGCACTAGGGAACTGCTCTGAGCTTCCACTCCCAGCCTGTCTCCACAAAGCTCCATTCCCAGCGCCTGGCACGCAGGGACTGACAGATCTCACTTCCCCCACTCTGAGCAGCACTCCTGGCCTGCTCAGCTCATCTGGCAGGAAGTGGCTGGGGGTGACAAACCCAAAAGGCCCCAAATTCTCCTTCTGCTCAGTCTGGCTGCTCCCCCAGCCCTGATCTCTCTCCAGAGCTGAACCAGTCCAGGCCCCAGTTAAAGAAAAGAGCACACGTCCTCTTACAGATGGACGGGCCCATAAGTTGTCTCACCAGGAGCTGGAAGCAGAACCACGGGAATCCAGCCAAGGCTTTAAAGGGCAGCTTGCAAAGCTGTTCCCTGGTTTCTGCATGTTTTAGGTACAGAATTCAGACTCAAGATCCTTTGGAGGCGGTTTCAAAACACGCATCCTGAATCCCCAGCCAATTCTGGAGCCCAGACATGATTTCCAATGGTCTGAGCAGGTCTGCTGGGGGCCCATGCACATACGCTCTTGGGAATTCCCAGGATACTCCACCTGCAGCCTCAGGTTTACAGAGTTAGAAGAAATAAAGGATTTTTGCAGCCAGGTCCCGGAACATTTTTGACTTGGGCACAGAGCACAGGCTAAACCTCTGCAGTGCTGGCTTCTCTGTGGCTCAGAAGAGCGTAGTGACAAGGTCACCTACAGACCATAATGCCACTTTCTTCCTGTTTGAACACTTCTGTCTGACAATTTGTACCCCTGAGCCCCCTGAGCTGTACCTTGATGGCTTTGAGTGAGCCACTGAAGAGCATGTTGTGTGAGGAGACCAAAGTGCAAACAGGATTGTCGTGTGCTCGGATCGTGTTCACTTTCTGCAAGTTTTGAATATCCCAGACCTGCAAAGGAGAATCACAGAATCATGGAATGGTTAAGGTGGGAAAAGCCCTTTAAGATCATCAAGTCCAACCATTTCCCCAGCATTGCCAAGCCCACTAAGAAAGAGCACCCATGAGGCACAGGGCAGGTCCCTTGTGCTGAGGCCCTTCCTCTCTGCCTCTGGAGGCAAGGAATGACACACAGGTAGGACAGAGCACTTGTCTGAGCCACTATCCTGGCTGATCAGGACCAACCACCCCTGCCCCGGCTCATAGCACCAGCCCCCTCCTCCCCATATAGGAGCAGGGACTGGGAAATTCAGCCTGCAGGAAACCCCCCAATCCAACCCTGAGTGACCTGGCTGAAACCAGTGGATACAGCACACACAGGTTATCAGTGCCACACCACTGGCAGCAGAAGATGCTTCTAGTAAAAGGTCCCTGCTCCTGAGCAGCCTGTGGTTCTCCCATCCCTGCCGAGTGGGGTCTGGGTACTCACAATGATGGTGCAGTCAGCAGAGCCACTGTACAGCTTGTTCCTGGAATGTCACCAGAAGACAAAGGGGGATCAGGGAGGAACAGCACTGTGTGGGGGCCCCAGCTCATCCCCAGGCACCGGTTGGGCCAGGAGCTGCAGCCCCATGGTCTCACTGGGACAAGGCTACACACACCCCCCAGGAGCAGGGCCCCTGGCTCGTGGGAGGCCAGGATGGACAGGCCCTTGGAGCAGGAGGCCAAGCACCCCACTGGTGACCAGGGGACAAAGCCAGGACACAGGGGATGCCAGAAGGATGCCACTTTGTCCATTTTTAAAAAGCAAAAAGATGTGCCTCTCACACACAATTTTGGCACATGTGGGACAGAAGATGGGAATTGTCAGGGCGTGCTCAGGACCCCATGTTCTCCCCACTCTCCCCAGGGGCAGGTGCCCCTCTCCACTCACCCCTGGATGCAGAGAGCCAGTACAATTCCATCATGACCCTCCAAGGTCTTTTGGCACTTGTATGTGGTACAGGTATCCCACACCTAACAGGAAACACAAGGCAGGAGTTGGGGATCAGCAGGATGTCAGCACCGGAACGAGGAAACAGCCTGTCTGTCACCTGGGCACTGCCTGCTGGGCCCTGGGCACGGACACACTGTCTGGGAAAGGAAATTTACTGCAAAGGGTCAGGCTGAAGTAAATGAGACCCAGGACAGCAGCTGGTAACAGCCCTCTACAGCTCTGCCTCCTCAGCCCAGGCCAACACAACAGACCAAAGCAGAGGAGCAGTTCCCACCCTGTCCCGGGGCTCCCCTGGCACAGCGCAGCTTCCTCTGCCACTGCGAAGGTTTTCCCCATGAGCACACCCTGCTCTCTCAAGAGGGAACACAGGAACGTGGTGCCCAGAGCAGCCAGGACAGGGGAGTTCTCTTTCCCTAAAGTACAGCAATGGCCATTTTCTTCCACCTGGCTCTAAACCCAAGGAAACTAAACCAAAGCTCCTGGCAGGGTTAGTCGTGGCAGCCCGTGGGGGTCCCCAGCCCAGCCAGCAGCTACCAGCAGCCACCAGTGACACTGGGAAGGACTGTTTAGGCTCCACCAGGGTACTGCTGTCAGTTTGAGTTACTGCAAACAGGACAAAGAAAAACAAACATGCCATAAAATGGGAAGAGGACACATTGGATCAGGGACAAATGTTTTGTTCTAAGATGACTTTTTGTAACAAAGGAAGATAAAATCAGAAGCTGAAATGGGCTTGAATATCCTAAATACCACATAAAGCAAAACCAGCAGCAGCAGGAATGAGATTTTAATCTGGGCTTCGCAAAAATCACTGCTTTTCTCTCAATTTCACTATCAAGTAATGTTTCCTCACAGAGAATTTTGCCCAGCTATAATCACAAAGAATCATTTAAGGTTCTTTGGGAGAAAATTTAGGAAGTGGCATCCCCCCACCCCGCAAAGTGAACTTGGCTTCTGTCCCACGTGACAGTGCAGAAGGTGCACAGGAGACAAGCTCTCACCTTAATGGTTTTGTCTGAAGAGCCACTGAAGAGCAAGTCTCCTATGGAGTACACACACAAACACCACACAGGTCCCTGGTGGCCCACAAAGGTCCCCTTGCACTTGAAGATCTGCTGAGGATCATAGGCTGCAGAAAGGAGAGGGCAGGTGAGAGGTGGGAGGACAGTGCTGTTCCTCTGCACAGCTGTGACATCACCCCAAAGGGCTTCCTGGGCCACCAGCCAGACCCAACCCAAAGGGATGAAGCCCACAGGGATACTCACATCCAAGGATGCCCATATTGAGCCGAGCATTGATGTGGGAGAGCTCATCCTGAAAAACAGAACAAGCTGTGTGAGCTGCAGAGCCACCCAGGCCAGCCTGTCCTTCTGGGCATGGCTTTAGGATTGTCCCCTCCACTGCTACAGCCACTCCTGTCTTTGTGACTCCCTGAAGGCCCTTCCTCAGCAGTTGACTCGTCCTCTGAGCAGAAGTCACAGAAGTCTCTCCTCCAGGACTTCATGACTCTGCCACCTCCCTCCAGAGACCACAGGACTCTGACAGCATCTCAGACCTGCACTAAACTCTTCAGTATTCAGGCAGGCATAGAAATACCTTTCAGAATACACTGTCCTTGCTCTGTCATCCACCAGACTGCTAAAAATAATCAAACTGGTTATGGGGATTCCTTGCTCAGCTGGGCTCCTGAAGCCCACCTGGCTGGAGAAGAACTGGAAGGTTTTTTTGTGGACTCTTCCATGACCCAGTCCCTTCTCCATTAGGGGACCCTCTTCATTAATATGATTAGGTAAACCATTGTGAGCTCCTCCTAAGCAGCATATCCAGTGGAATGCAGTCTCTCTGAATGTCCAACATCAGTGCTTCCAAAATCACAAGGCAGCTCTCACTCCCAGCTTGTTAGCAGGGATCTGCTTATCCCCCTGCTTTCCACAGGCAGTGAGAATGGTACAGTGTCCCTGGCAAGTGTAAAAGGCCCAGGTATTGGAGCAGAGGGTTCTTCCCTTGCTGCAGGGCTCCTTTCCTCTTTTAACCTGGAGCAGCAACAGGCTGAGAAAAGGCAGCAGAGCCAGTTCCAGCAGCAGCCCAGATACAGTGACCTGTACTTGCTCACTGAGCTCCCTTTAACTCAAACCCTTTCCCCAGAGTCCAACCACAGTAAAGATAAACCAAACCCAGGGCGAGCAGAGCCAGCAAGCAGGGGGACCTCAAAGCCTCCCTGGCTGCAGGAGAAGCCCAGCTAGGAGCAGAGCCAGCTAACTCCATGCAATCCCTGCTCCACCCCAGGGCCGCTCCTCACGTTCAGCATGGAGGCGTCCCTGCGGAACTCCATCAGGTCCTCGCTCAGCTTGCTCTGGTTCTCGTCCAGCACGTCTACAAGAGAAGGACAGGCCCAAAGTCACTACAAAGCCACTGAGGGCATCCCAGGGAACAGGCAGAGGACACCCAACTGGTACCCAACCTCTGCATACAGAGGGAGGACACACTGCTGCTATCAGCAGGGAAAGCAGGAGGGTGTCTGCTCCTCAAATGAAAATTATACCTGGATGCTGAAGAACCAGCAAATTTGGGAGGCAAGACAGGGCAGGACACAGCAAAGGTGTCCAACAGCTCTGCTCACTGTTGACTATTTGAGTCATTCATTTTAACAGGGGCCTCTGCCCACAGACAGGGAAAAGCCACAGGAGAAAGGTGGCAGCTGCCTGCAAACATTTCTCGGACTTGCCACGTGACCAGTGACTGCAGGATTAGATTTCAGGGTGTTCTGGTAGCAGAGAAGTCGATGGAACCCCTATTTGTCCTTCTGCAAAGAATACCTGAACCTCTTGAAACCTGCTCAGCATCAGTTTTAAACATGGAATGAATCCTATAATGCCTCATCCAAACAAAGAGCTGCCCTGTCCTAAAGCTCTGACCACAGAGCTCATCCAGTACAGACTCACCAAACTTCAGCTCCAGGTTCTTCTCCAGCTGGTCAATTTTCTCAGAGAGCTTGCCCAGCATGGAGCGCAGGAAGGCAATTTCCTGGTCCTTCTGGGCCATTGCCACCTGCATCTCATGGAAACGATCATCTGTCTGCTGCAGGAACTCCTTCAGACCCTCGAACTTGCACATCTCCAGGTGGGTCTCATAAGTGTCTTGGTTTCCTATGAATGTGCACCTAAAGGGAAGGCAGACCCGGCTGGAGCAGGGCTCCCATGGAGATTCCTTGCTCAGCCAGCTCCTCAGTGGAGCTCCAAAGCTTGTGTGGCTCCCAAGCTGTCCTGCTCCTCTCATCAGGGCTACTGTGGTTCATTATCCTTCAAAGGATGGACTCCACCACTGCCCTGGGCAGCTGTGCCAGGGCTGGACAGCCCTTTGTGTGAATCCTCTGCCTGTAACAGTAACCTCAAGCGGGGAACCCCCAGCTCAAGCTGCCCCCCTGCTCAGGGGGCAGATCAGCACTTCCCTTGGCCTGGAGAAGGACTGGTTGGCAAGACACAGCCACGGTGATCAAAATTACTCCTGTACTTATCCTCCTCCCTTCCTGTTCTGACTCTCCTCCAGCTGTTCTGCCTCCTCACACCTCATCCTCCTCCTCACTGAGCTCACATCTGGGCACTGTGACCTGCCTGTTCTCAGCAAGAGAGGGGTTCAGGGGCTGCCTCCTGCAACCCCTGCAACCCTGAGCTTGGCCTCAGGCCAGGGCACAGCACTGTGGAGAGCTGCTCAGAGTCCTTGGGGCCATCCCAAGGCTGCAGCAGCCAAAAAGCAGCTCAGAAATGAACTCAGTGCATCTGTCCCACTGAAAAGCATCAAGTCCTTACCCGTATTTGGAGTGGGGACACTTGATGTGCTCGCACTCCTTCAGGTGCGCCTCCAGGTTCATTTTGAGGAGAGGAGGGCAGCTGGGGTTGTTGGGGCAGCGCACGGGCCGGTAGTCACAGCTGCTCTCATGGTCTCTGCCCACGGAGAGAAGCAAAGGGAGGGTAAGTCAGCAATGAGCAAGAACTAATGGAAGCAACACAGATTGTCAGGAAAGGAGCAAACCAACCCTGTGAGACTGTGACGTTCAAAGCCTCCTGCTCTAAGACTGCAATTCCAGCTTTGAATTCTCATTAGGCCAGAAAACTGAAAGTAATAATAGGCCTCATTTACACAGGGCACATCTACTTGTGCAGCTGATGGGCTGAGCCTTCAGGCAGCCACAAACAGGCAACAGCCAGGTGACAGGGAAAACAGGGAATGCATTTAGGATGGGGAGGGGGACAGATTTCAGATTCTTAGCATATAACTAGGAAAATTCCCCTTACAAAAAGAATCCCAAGGTCACTGCTTGAGCATACCACAGTGTTTCATCCCAGATGTGAGGGGGCTGCTCTCACAGGGTATCCCCTGTCCCAGTGCTGGCACTCAGGTAAGCTGGGAGCAGAGAACAGCGTCTTTCCCCTGAGACCAGCCCATGACTGAACTGCCCCCACAACCCACCCTGCCCACTCCCACTCCCCGGCACACCCCAGCAGGGCAGTGCTAGCAGGAGCTGCACGGCCCCGGAGCCGCAGGGCAGCTCAGGTGTGCCAGGCTGGCACAGCCCTTTCCCTGGAGAGGCTGGATGCTGGAGCAAGGCACTTACTTCCTGGCACTGAGCTTGATTGTGAAGGGGCAGCCGCGGGGGTCCACCTCGAAGGCGGTGGGCTTGCTGCTGGCCGCAGCCCGGCACCCGTACTTGCAGTGGATGAAGAGCTCCCCGATCTGCTCGGCCACCGCGATGTTGTTCACCACCACGGTCAGTTTGGCATTGTCCACGGGGCACTTCTCTGCCAGGGAGGGAGGGAAAACACAGTCAGCAAGGACTCAGACAGTGCGGGAGCATTTCCAAGAGCCTCTGCGTGGAGATTTTGTTCTTTTGCCTTCCCTGGCCAAGTCAGCCAAGTCCCAGGTGGGTGGCTGTGGAATGAGCCGTGAATATTCACACAAGGTCTGCTAGCCACTGTTTTGGGTTTGTCTAGGGGCTTGGAAAAGTTACAGTTTATGTTAAACCACGATAATTTGAGCAAGCTAGCAACGAAAGATGACCACACTGGAACAGGTTCCCCAGGGAAGTGGTCACAGCACCTAAGCCTCTCTGAGTTCAAGGAGCATTTGGACAACACTCTCAGGCACACGGTGGGATTGTTGGGGAGCCCTGTGCAGGGTCAGGAGTTGGACTGAATGATCCTGATGGGTCCCTTCTAACTGAGCATATTCTATGATTCTAATTCAGACTACTTGTGCTCGGTGAAGTGTGAATGTTCACAGGCAGAAGCCTCATCCATAACCTGCTTCCTCACCCAGGCCTGGGCTCAGCTCCTGCTCCCAGCAGCACCATAGGCCAGCAATCAAAGAATCCTTTAGGTTGGAAAAATCCTCCAAGACTGTTGAGTTCAACCTTTGAACAATCACAGCCTTGTCCCCCAGCCCAGAGCACTGAGTGACACGTCCAGTTGTTCTTGAACAACTCCAGGGATGGGGACTCCACCACCTCCCTGAAAAGCCCATTCCACAGCCTGATAACCCTTTCTGTGAAGAAATTCTTCCTGATGTCCAGTCTGACCCTTCCCTGGAACAGTTTGAGGCCATTTCCTCTTCTCCCATCATATGTTGCCTGGGAGAAGAGGCTGACCTGCATTTGGCTACAACCTCCTCAGTGTTTCAGCCAGGCAGAAACACGAGCTTGGAGGGCAGGAGCAAAACTGAGCAACTTGGGATTGCAACTGCAAGGCCTTTTGCTTCAGATCTGTGGGTTGGGATAGATGCAGCAGAGCACAGTGAGGGCATCAGCATGCAAAGCAGAGGGACCCCTCACGTGTGGAAGATGAAAACTGTAAGGCAGAAAGAGCTGCTGTTCTGCAGGACTTGCCCCTCCTGTGCTGGTAATGCCAATGGCTTGGCTTTGTGCTGAACAACAGCTTGCCAAGAGGGGCACAGGCTCATGCCAAAAAAAGTCTTTTTCGCAGCGCAGAGTCCAATCCAAGCAGGAACTGGTTATCCCAGGCCAGCAGCCAGAGGCTTGGGCTCCCCCAGGGTTCTGGAAGAGCTGGGTGAGCTAAAGCAGCTCTGTGGGGCACAACCAGGGGCCAGAGAGCTGGCACTGAGGGGCTGGGGAGGAGGGGTTGATGGGTCTCTGCCAAACACAGCCCCCCTGTTCCTTAGCCAGGCAGCCACAGAAAGCTTTCTGTCTGAAAGCAATGGGTCAACTCTGGGCGAGACGTGTATTATCCTGGGATTATCCATGGCATATTCCAGGATTTGAGAACATCCTGTGCCCAAGAGCTGGGCCCAGCCCTCTCTCTAGTGCCCCAGCTCCAGCATTTACCATCAGAGCTGCATGGCCCTTGAGCCCCAGCCCCTCACTGCTGCAGTGACAGATCTCACTGACAGCTTGTTTTAGGCCCTTTGGATATTTATCTGCAGGTTTCTTTTTAAGCGAAAGCAAACAAACCAGAAAATAACAATGCTTTGGCTGCATCACACAAGAACAGTTCTGTACTCACCAGATGTTAAGGCACATCTTCTACAAAACGTGTGCTGTGGAGACAGAGAGGAACAGCAGTGTCAGCGTAAAACGAGAGCAGGCAAATGATCCCCTGTGGACAAGACGGGCAAGGTGGGAGATACCCAAGCCTGGGGCTCAGGGTCCTCAGCAGCTGTTCTGCCTCCTTTAGCTCAGCACCACAGGGCAGAGCCCAGCCCTTGCGCAGGGTGCAGCACAGGTCCTGCTCCTGGGAGCATTAAACACCTGCTTTGAAGCTTTGATGTTCTGCCCCATTCAGGATCAGGCCATGACTGTGGTGACAGCCAAAGCCATGGGTATGTTCTGACACACTCTAATATTCATGGAATCACAGAATCACAGGATGGTTTAGGTTGGAAGAGGACCTTAAAGATCATCCTGTTCCAGCCCCCTGCCATGGTTGCTCACAGCACCATCCTACCCTCCATATCTGCAAGGGGTTTCCCTACTTCACCCTTCACTTTAGCCCATGTCACCCCTCTCACGACCCTGAGAAGTCCTCAAGGGAAGGGCAAGGGGAGGCCTGGCCTCTCCCTGTCCTTGCCCTGTCAGCCCATCACACATATCCCTCTGAAACTCTAAGTTGCCCTGTCCTGCTCTCAGGCAGATGAAACAGCTGATTTGTAAGCCCATTAAATGCTCTGTAAATTTTAGCACTTTAAATAGCTCCCTCTCTCTGTTCTTACAGTTTAACCTGATAAAGTAACACAATCTAACACACTAATGAATACAAAAGCTGCAGCACTCACCCCGTGGGTTCCCTGAAGCCTCCCAAGCCACATTCCCCTGCCACAGGGCCAGCACTTGGCAGTGGCTGTGAGTCCCTCTCTGGAGCTCTTATCTGTTATCTGCTGCCCTGCTCCTTTTCCTGCCCGGCACAGCTGCATGGAGCTCCCTCCAGAGCTGCCAGACCAGGACTCCAGACCAAGCCAGGCTGCTTCCTGCAGTGGGTTTTTTTCCATATTAACCAGTAAATCTCAGTGTCTCTGTGAAGAGCTGCTTTCTGAAACGGTGCAGCAAAATTGCACCAATTTCCAGCACTTTTGGGGAATAACACCCTCACCGCAATAAACAACCCTGAGCTCTGCTGTTGTCGCTACAGCCCCATCCTGGTAATCAGAAGCACATCCAAAGCATTAGAGAGCCCATCTCGAAGCCATCTTTCTTCACAAGTAGCACAGAAGCAGGAATAATATACAGCTTCTATTAAATCCCAGTAAAATGGAATCCAGAAGAATATTCATAATACCCTGTGCCTTTCATTTGAGGATCTCAAATCCCTTTGCAAGCATTAACTAAATGAAGCTTCCAGCCATTCTTGTTTTATAAGCAACACTTCCTCCCCAGCTGAGGAGCAGCCATTCCTGGGGTGCCCTGGAGCTCCTTGCAGAGCCCTTCAGGACAGGGAACAAGGAGTTTTAGACCTCATGGAAGCCACAGCAAGAAGACTGAACATGGCTAGGACAGGGCAGGTCTCCTGGGAAAAGCCATCCAACTTTAAGCAAGCCCCAGGCTTGTCTGACAGTCACCAGAAACTGTAAGTGGGGACAGTCAGGGCTTGGCTCTGGCTCACACAGGACACGTGTGGAGCTCACACTGGTGATTTGAAGAGCTCTGCCTTACCCCACAGGTTGTGATGACCGGATCCTTAAACACACTGCAGCACAGCTGGCAGCACAGCTTCACAGAGGGCTGCTCAGCAAACACCAGGGGCTCCTGCAGGGACAGAAGGGGACAGAGACAGCACAAGGATTAGTCCAAACACAAGAGTCTCCAACTCTACAGAAGGAACAAAGTCCTCCTCAGAGGTCAGTCTGGGGGAGCCTGGGGCACTGGGCACACGGAGCAGTTCACTATCTCAACACAAAATCTGTCTGGATCTGCTGAGCTCCAGTAGGAGGCAGGGAAAGAATAAACTTGGCAATGGCTGGAGACCCTTAGCTCATCACAAACTGGGGGCCACCAGCTTCTGGCAGGATCAGGACCCTGCTCAGACCAACTTCTCTGTCAGTGACTCAAGTCACCAAACCTGTGTGAGCTGCACTGGCTAGGACTCTGTGCTTGGTTGGACTGAACAGTGTTGTCAAAAATGTACTAAGCCTGGAGTTTGAAAGCAATTTTAAAGCAGCCTGCCCTTTTGTATTTTTGAAACATCCTGAAGGAAGAGCTCTTTCATTCCCTTATGATGCAGAAACAACATTGTTTCTGCTGCAATGGGCCCATCTCTTCAGTTTTGTTTACCAGCTACGACTGCCAGCACGGGGCTCTGAGCACGTTCTCCCAGAGCAGCACAGCTCTCCATGCCATGCCAGAGCAGGGCTTCACATTTCAGAGCATTTCAAATCAATCTCTGCAGTCTGGTCTGTCTTTTCATCCTGTACTGCTCTCAGAAATGCAAACACAACCCCCTAGGTTCCTAAATATGAAACACACTTTTAACCCAGATCAGTGGCAAAATGCCGCCTGACCTTTCATTCACCCAGTGTGGGGTTAATCACTGGGTTGAAAGCTAAGCTCAGCTTAGAAGTGTCCTCCCCCAACATGCAGGCAATTCCTTGCACTCTCCTGGGGCTTACAATCAAGTCAGTGGGGTGCCACACAGCCCTGAATGCAGGACGGGGCTCCGAATGCGTGGGGAATTGTATTTCTCTTGCTGCCTGGGGCCAGACCACCAGTCTGAGCCTTGCAACCCCCACTGCTCTGCAGTGGAGCCAGGGAATCACAAGGACTTTGCAAAGTTTACTTGGGAAGCAGAAAAGCCTCACCACTGTCCTCCCTCTACAGACAGGGAAATCGTAGACAAGGAAGCAAAGTCAGGGGTGGAAACAAAGTTAAAGCTGGAGTCCTGACAGCCAGGCATCACAAAAAGAATCTGTCAGCTCTGTGTTCTCACAAGGGCCCACTAAGTCACTCTGTTGACACTGCCCTTCCTAATACTGCTCCTTCAGACAATCCCAAATACCTACTGGCTCCTCCTCTTCCTCATGGAGTGAGAACGTCGAGCGCAAGGACATGTTGGACTCGGAGTGCAATGAACGGACGGAGATGGCAGAGTCAGAGCGGCGTGGGGTGCTGATCGGGGGCTTCAAAGAGATAAAACCAGCTCTGGTTAGTCCAAATGATTCCCAAACTCTATACAAAGGCTTCAAGTCCAGTCCTCCCCCTCTCAAAACTCAGCTGCTCCAGTCCAAGCTGCACTGAGCGGCCCTGCTGCTGTGTGCCCTTCCCTGCGCTGTGCTCAGAGACAGGATTAAGGTTTAACTTCCTAAACCGGGCTGACGTCTAAATTCCAAGCACGTCCCTTTCTCCAAGGTGCATTCACTGTACACTTACCGTGGGCACCCGCAGAACAACGGTCTGGAAGAATTAATCCTTCATGGAAAGCTCCGTAAATGTCCCCCCGAGACTGCTCCAGCTCCTGCACTGTCTCCAGTCTCTGCAGCAGCACTTGTTGTTGCCCTCGCTATCTAACTTCTGCCAAATTTCTTTGCGTAAGAGTGGAGACTTCCTTCTATTCAATTCCCTCACAGCCCGGCTCTGCCGCTTCCTGCTCGGGAGGGAGAGCGGCGCGGACATGGCGCGCACCAATCAACGCGAATGCCCCTGCCTGCGGCGGCCTTGGGATTGGCTTTGAGGGAATGCTCTGCTGGAATATTAACCATCAGGGCATCTCAGAGGGGGCAATATCAGCCAGCAGCACGTAGCCAAGATGCAAGTCAGCGTCAAAGTGAAACTGGAGACTCCTCAGATCATGGAGTGACTGGGTTTGGGGGTCCCAAATCCAGCTGGGAGTGCAGCCACTGCTGGGTCAGTCGTGAAGAGATGCTGCTGGTGGACTGGTAACGGTGCAGAGAGGAGAAATAAAGGTCTTCAAGGAGAAGAATGGATGTTTTGACAAAGAAACTGGAGAATGAAGCCATTACCTTCAGACACCTGGCACCAGGAGATGACCGCTGCGCACCTGCACGTGTTACACCTCTACAGGGCTTGGCTGCAGCTATGTCAGTCACCAGCTCTGAGGAGCGCTGGTTGGAAAAAGCTCTGGAAATAACTGGCTGCCCACTGGAATTGAGACTGTCCCTGGCCCTGGGGTCCTGTCCTTGTGAGCAAAACACCTTCCATCACATTCCATCTGAGCCTCGTGAGCTGCATTTTGTGTCCGTGCCCTGGCTCAAAGTGGGTGACAGCAGATCCAGGGACAGACAAAGGCAATGCAGGAGGGTAGTGGGCAGTCAGGAAACTTAGCAATGGAAGCTCTAAGATGAGGTTCAGAGGTTGCAGTCTGCGTGCAGCCTGGCTGGGCTGCAGAAGAAGAGCAGACCAGGATCCTGCTGGTTCCTCACGCTGCTCTGCTGCTTCAGTTTTATGATCCTGGGCTCCCAGGAGCTAAGAACTGCTGCATCTGCTTCGAAGCCAAAGCATAAAGCTTTTTCTTAAAGACAGCATATTTACTGGCTAAACAGGTAGACCTTGAGGAGGAATGGTTATAAGGAGGTAAATCAATTTTATGTGTTTCCATTCAGTTTATTATTTTCCCCCACTAGTAGCAGAAGTTATTAAAATAACAAGAATGACTGTGCATAGCTGCCACTCCGGAGGTGAGACAGCAGGCTCTGCAGGGAGGCAGGGTTATCAAGAGCAGTATCCTGTGTGGATCACCAATGGAGAGGGGGGACTGCAGCATTCCAGCGTTTTCAGGAGGCAGGGGTGTGAGACAAGGCTTGTGTAACACTTTGGGCTCAGGTCCCTGTGTCCTGGCTGGGGCAAAGCTGGTGCTAACTACACAGCAGAGAAGTGGATGTGCAGAGAAAGATCCCTCACCCCCCTTGGGCTGCAGGGACAAGGCAGAATGGCAGAGGAAGTGCTGGCATTTACAGACCCTCTGGGTCTCTGCAGCCTTGGTTCTTGTCAAGCAAACAAGGATAAGAACCGAGAGACCTTATTTCTGCACTAAACATCAGGCACACCTTCAAATAGCCCAAGGTTGGAGCACCCAAACATCTTCTGCTGGAAGATGGATAGTTTTTGGCTGGTAACTCAGTCCAGTCTCTGGTTCAGAGGTGAAACTCCCTGCAAATAATAGACTTTGGACAGCCAAGCAGCCTTCATCCATTAGTACCCACTTGTCCCAAGATTCAGCTGTAACCTTCAGCTGCAGTTCCCATCACCTCAGCTACAACTGCAGCCTGCACATGAAGGCTCCAGCACAGTCCTCATTCCAGCTCCCTGCAGGCACACTGAGGTGGGAACCTGTGGCACTGTTTTCAGGGAAAGCTGAGAGCAGCCGCTCAGTAATCCTTGCCTTACACACAGAACACGCTGCTCTGCTTTTGGTTTCATTAACAGAAACTTTCAAAAGAAAGAAAAGGGAGTGGTGGAGGTCACAGAAAGGCTCTGACTTGTCTCCTGCTGTCTCTCTGATGGCTGACAAGCCCTTGCTAAGCTTCTGGAGGAGGGGAAAACTCAGTGATGAGGAAGGGAAATACCAGATTATTTCTTGACAAAGCAAATGAAGCTTCCTAAAAGGGTTAGTGAGTCTGTCTGGAGCAGCAGGCAGAGAGGGCTGGGGTGGTTCTGGGTTGTCAGCACCACCTCACACTACTTCCGAACCACTCATTAATTCTCTTGCTAGTTTTGCTTAAGAATATTTAGCACTGTAGGGAAGGTGGGCTGAGACTGTCCAAGAGGATTGAGGCTGGATTCCAGGAGAGATCTCCCCTATTCTTGGTTGCACACCTCAGTTTGTGACACTGGGGTGTTCAAGGGAGCTTCTCCATCAGACGTGCCTAAATGAAATATCCCCAGCATTCCCTGCTCTGGAAAACTCCTCACCTCTGTCCTGTGAGAACTACCCAGCTCATGACAAGGGTGTAGTGAGCCCAGCACTGAGCCCACGGGGGCCGTGCTGACAGCCAAGGCGGCCTGTAACAGTGGCCCAGCACCATGGGGTCAGTGATGGGATGCAGTTGCCCTTGCCCAGGACACCAGGCAAATGGGCAAAGGACTTGTTAGAAAACAAAACAAACAAAAAGACCCCCATGGGCTCACATAAAATACAGCAAGATCTCTGAGCAACAGAAGAAACTTTATAGGATGCTGACAAAAAAGCTCTTTGCAATCTGGTGTCAAATTTATTTTCAGAGGTGTTGTAGCTCCATAGTGTTGCTGACCCCAGTCTCTGTCAGTGCCTAACTCCAGCAGCAGTGATCCATTTCTCTCTGGCTTGGAAGCTGGGTCTTGTAACCTGACTAAGCCTACAAGTACTGTATTTGAAGTTTACTACTAACATGCTCAAATCTAAACAGAGCTTGTGGTTGTGAGATGTGGTTGGAGCAGCAGGGACAGGAGAAGGTCCAGGCCTCAGAGCTCTCCATCCTTTCACCTGCTCCCTGTGGTCAGAAGCCCCACCTGGAGGTAGGAATAGGAATGGATTCTATGGCCTTAACTGCAGAGCCAGCTGGGATCCATCCAACATGCCCTGACTGAGACTGCCCGGCCTCAGTCACAGCCCAGACATCCCTGGCTGTGGCTGTTTCCTCACGAGCAGCTGCTCTCCCAGGAGCCAGGTACACCCTCACACAGAGGTCTGTGGGATCTGTAGTTCCCAGGCTTTGGAACCACATAACAATTTCAAGCAGTGTGACGATCAGCCCTAGCAGCACCAGCCTAAAGCCCCAGGTCACAACTACCTGCTTCCCCACGGCACCAACCACGGGAGCAGCCAGGAATGCTGAGGCTGCTTCTGCCTCCAGTGCAGCAATCTCCCTCGGATATAACACCTTCCTTGGAAGAGGGAGGCAGAGGAGTCCAGAGGAGCACCAAACACCTCTCATTTCACATATAATCAGCTAAGCCAGTCAGGAGGGCCCTGGCAGCACCTACCATGCCATCGTCCTCATCCCGCGGGGAGTAGGTGAGTGTGCTGGAGGAGGACGGGGTCCGACGGTGCTGCTTAAAAGTATTGGTCCCGTCGGCTTTAGAGGGAATCAAAGAAAGAAAGACAAGCATTTAGGCTCCTCAGACACATTTCCAAGCTATGGGTCAGCCTCTGTAGCTGTTTCTTAGAAAAGGAAGACTCAGGATTTTCCAACTCCTGTTCATGACTGGACAAACCAACACAGGTAGAACAACCCTGACCTCTGAGAGCTTGCCCAGGAAAGAGCACAGGTGATATTCTACCAAGTCCACAGGCTAAAAATACTATTAAAAGGAAACTTTATACTCCCACATATCTCAGTCATCAAAAAAATTGCTTGGATCCAGGGAGGTCTGGATACTCTTGCAGCGCAAGGGAAGCACAGTAAATTAAATATGAGATATTTGTAGAGAGATCATGTTACAGACTCATATAAAAGTTTGAATGTAAATACTCAAGAGTCCAAAACCATCTAGAGTCCAGTACAAATGTAATCCGAACATTTTCCTCAGGCAGATGTTCATTTCCTTATCTAAATCAGTGTCAAGTCTTTTTGTCTTTACTAAAGCAAGGATATTTTTATTCCAAAGTGAAACCAGACCTTTTCCTACATTCACCCCACGTGTCAGGACTCAGGCTTCCCTCACCTGCTGAGCTTTGAGGAACAAGGCACAGGAATTCTAAAGGAGTAGATACGTTTGCATCCTCTCCTGTCTGAGCTAAAAATGGCCATGGGGGTTTCACCAAAGCTCCAGAGTGACTCACAGTCAGGTACAGAGTGAAGATGAAATTCTGAGTGCTGCTGCTGATTATCACAGGGATCAGTAAGATTTGGTGCTGAGCTCAGTATCAAACCCTGTAGTACCATCCTAATTTCAGAAGGGCTTCCCTGTGGTGCTGTTCAGTCTGCCTAAGGGGAGACAACTCCTGTGCATGCTCATTTCCCTCATGTCTGGACACCGAGGCTGCAGAGCACTAAAACCAGTCCCTCAGCACCTGCCTAAAGAACACAGCAATTCTCCCGACAGCTTTAGGATTTGTAAAGCAGCAACAACCCCGGAATCACCCACAGTGCTTGGGGGAAATGCTCTACACATAAAATACTCACCCTTTGTGATGGTCGTCACAGCAGAGTAGGCTGGTCCAAAAGTTGTTTCCATTCTTGTCTGAAATATTGAAAAAACTAAGGTCAGGGCATATAAAGGCTTCAGATCTTTCCTGAACTGGTGAAAAAAATGTACATACATATTCCTAACCTCTATCTGTGAATATTGAGATTTTTAAGAGGCAAGAAAATACCCTGTTTCAGAAGGTATCTAGTCCCTGTGCTCTGCCACCAGCAGTGACCTTACCCCGTTAGAGTTTTCGGAAGGAGTGATGTTTGTTGTGCCACTGGAGAAACGATTGTAGCGAGCGTTCTTGTTTGAGCTCATAATCTAGGCCAGCATCTGTTAGTCATGGGAAGCTTGCTCTGTGGAGAAGGGAGACAGAAAGGGTTTGTTGTGTGTATTTTCCTGGGCTCAGAGAACACTCTCCTGCAGCACTAAGCCCCAGTGTTTACCTAAACTCACATAAACCTGGATTTTCAGAAGCAAGAGGCAAGGACAAAGTCAGGTTACTTTGACTCATTCCTGGATGAGTGTTCAGGATTTTCTAAAAATATTATCTTTTAAAAGGGGGCTCATTTCTCTTTTTCCACTGTTTACACAGATTTTCACTCAGCTCAAGTTTGCAAAGTCAAGAATTCCACAATAACCTGCAGAAACACATGGAGTTTGCTTTCTTTAACCTCAGCTGGAACCTGACGGTGGCTTCAGGGCACAGTCACGCTGTCACCCCAGTGAATCTGGTAAGATGCTCTCAGTCCCCTCCAGAGCCAGGGTACCCTCAGGCAGGAGCTGCACCTCCTCTGCCATCACACAGAGGCACTTCTGGCTCAAGCAAGAGTCTCCCTGAGAGAAACCAAGGGCTCAGCCAGGCACTGGGCTCTCCTCCCAGGCTCCATCCCTGCAGGTTCTGCCTGCACTCACAGGCTGTCCCAGCCTGCCCAAGGGGTCCTCTGCTCTGGGAACCAGCTGCTCCAGAAGGATCCTGACTAAGAGCCCCCTTTCTGTCCTAAGTAAGTCTTGGTGTTTTTACCACTAGCAGCAGAGTCCAAGGGCTAAACAGACACACAGACACCGGAGTGAGGACAGACAGGCCACAAAGGGTTTATTAAGACAACCACAATGCCTTTTTACAGGATCTGGTAAGGAACATCCCACAGGTGTCCCCTGGTGCTGCGAGATGGCAGCTCCGGCCAGGCTTCCACACTCCTGCTGCTCACACTTCCAGCTGCTGGCAGGGGAAGGCTCTCAGGGGCTTCCAGTAGTTGGTTTTCCCTTATCTGGAGGCAACAAGTCCTAAACCTCCAAGCTCTTTAGAAAAACACCACTGTGGTTTCCCCACTTTACAGAAAGGGAAACTGAGGCTCAAAGAGAGACGGCCTCACCACGGAGCTGTGACCGAGGACTTGTCCAGGGATTCCCACTTCCCTGGAGAGCCCTGGCACAAGGCTGCCTGCACACAGGGCCGGGCACATCCTGCACTTGCATTTTAAACACCGCAAAGGTGACACTCGAGCTGTCCTTGACCAAGGCTCTGCTCAGGGCCTGACACAGCACTTCCTGATGCTCCCTGCAGCTCTGGATCCAACAGCTGTCAGGCAGCCAGGAACAGCAGCAGCAGAATCCAGGCAATTGCTACTCAGGACTAAACTCTCAGAAAAAGGTAAGGTCTAAACAAAAAAAACCAAAAAACCCAAATTCCAATGAAAACCCAAGCAAACAGAAACTCCAAAGCCAAATCCAAAACCATCTGAAAACCAGGGATCTGGATAATGTTTTCCACACATGTGACAGCACTGTCCTGGCTCTTTGCAAATGCCAGATCCCTGGGGAGATGCTGAGCAGAGTTGCTGGAGTTGTCTCAAAACCAGCAGGAATGAAGCACTGTTGTGCTGCTGCACCACGAAGACCTGCCAAGTCAAAAGCTGGGCTCCAGCAAGCCAGAAGTTTGGCTTTGGCCATCAGATCCTTTTATTCCTGTCAGTGTTCCTTAGGGCACAGAGAGCAGAGGGAACCGAGAGGGTGGGTGGTGGAAGAGGGCAGGCAAAGCTTTTGGGTAACACACTGGCTGTGGCCCCATGAGGTCTGAACCCCACCCAGCCTCTCACCCTCTGGCAGCCTTGGACAAGCCCCTGGAGCTCTCAGCTTCCTCCCAGCAAAAATTCACCTCTTCTGCACAGCATTTCTGGACTACAAAGCCTGAAGATCAAAGAGTCAAAGAGGTCTCCAGCTGGGGTCTCAAGACGATGTAGTGCTCATAAAAAAAGCAACGTAAGTACTTCCACAAGTGATGGCACAAACTGCCACGTTTCCTAGGGTTTCACGTCTCGAGGCTGCGTCATCTCATGCTTAACCATCACATGCATGTACCCCTAAAGTTCCCTCTCCACAGGTTCTCTATGTAACACAGCTACGCTCACTAATCTCTCCTCTGGTCATTTCCACTTAGAGAAGAAACAGAGGGATTCACTTTTCAGGGATATGAATCCATGATTCCTTCTTCAGAGAATCTACCCAAACACCCTTTATCCTGCACTACTCAAAGCCAGGAGCAGGGATGTGCTGCCGCCTCACCAGCCATGTCAGTGTTTAAGGGAACCTCGCATACCAAATATTCCTATTGGGTTTTAAGGCAAACAATCATTCCCAGATGGAAAGAGAGGAAGCCCATGCCGATGGCAGATCGAGCGCTGTCTGGAGACTCATGCAGAAGCTTCATTCCCTTCTCATTTTCAGGGTATGTATCACCTTCAGATGTAACAGATGGAGACTCAAGTGATGGGAAAGCAGTCAGAGACAGGGAAAACCAAAAATCGGGATAACTAACAGCTTGGAGACTTCTGTAATATCCTTAAATGTCGGCTCAGATGTGCAACAAACACTGACTGCAGGCACTTGAGCCACTACAATGAACCCTTAGTACCTGCCTGGGAAATTCCCAAGCAGGTGCCCACTGGGATAACCCATAGGCATGGAAAAGTGTCCTGTGAGAGGCACTAAGGAGGCATCTCCAGTCTCACCCTTCCCCAAAATCCCACTGAAACGGATGCAACAGAGCTTGGATAAATCCGAAGCGAGGAATAAAACATGGAATACAGGGATTTTCCACTCATTTTTTATAAATAAGCACGACCCATGCTCTGCAGCTTGGCTGAGCAACCTACCTGCAAGCAGCAGCAGCTCTGTCTGCACTGAACAGAGAGCGGAGGAATTTGAGCAATGGGAAAAATGCTGAGTGGAATATCAGCCAGGCTGCAGAACATTAGCAGCCACAGGAATACTTGATTTCAGCCCAAATCTCTGCTCCCACCACAGACAGGAGCATTTCAGCGGAGCAGACCTCTCCCCAGAGCACTGTCTGGCAGCTCCTCACATCTTCCAAGAGGTACCGAGAAAGGCCTTTTCCAACTGATATCAAGCAAGTTAAAAGAAGGCAGAAAAGAGCTGATGTTGTCAATATCAATATCAAATTCCTACAGCACTTGCAAAAATCTCTGCCAGGTTTCTGCACCTTTGCTTGGCATCTGAACCCTGCCAACTACACTGTCCTGTGCTCCCAGGCCTGGAGGGTAAGTGTCCCTCCTGGGTGGCTTTTGTTGGGATCCCAGCCTGTGATCCAGATTCTCCTCGCCTGAAGTTAATTTTTCTAATATATTTTTTAACTGCAACTTCGGTGTTTTTTACAGTAAACAAAGAGAGGGAAAAAAATCCACCCTAGAGAAAGGAAGCACCAGGACCCGCTACCCAGTAAATCCCACGGCTGATCGTAACCAGATGCGAGGGAGGGGAAGGGATGGGTTTCAGCATTTGCACACCACAGGGATCAACTCAGGCTTTTGAGACTCAGTGAGAAGAAAAGCCTTAAAATCCTACTCCAGTAATCCAGGCAAGGAAAAACCCAACCACCAGTAGCTGCAGAGGCAGCTGGGGGAAGCAATACTCTTCCTCCCCACTGCTGAGGGGAGATCCAACGGGATCAGCCACGGATCACACTGCTGCCAGCTCTGTCGCTGCACCTCAAAGCAGGGAGGAGAATCACCTCTGGGACCCGTGGCCTGGCTTATCATAGAATCCTGGAATGATTTGGCTTGGAAGGGACCTTCCAGATCATCCAGTTCCACCCCCTGCCATGGGCAGGGAACCATTGGCCATGCTGAAGAGGGATCTGGTGAGACTGGTACAGCTCGCTCAAGGGTCTGCCCTCCCTCCTCTCAGCCCCTGGAGCACACACGGATATTCCCAATACTCCACAGAAGATCCTTACAACCAACCACAAAGGCCAAGGCTTTGAAGGGGGGACGTGGCATGAGGAGAAGGGACAGCAGAGTATGCCATCCTTCACAAACATCACGTAACCAGCCTGGTCCCGATCGGGAGCCAGTTCCCAGCACAGGAACTCCACCTTTTGCCATGGCACTGCTGAGGTTTGTGCTCTGGCTGCTCTCCAGGTGAGCCATGGGCACAGCACTGGGTCCTGCAGGTGCCATGTGCCACGACTGGCAGCTGCAATGTCCCACAGTGTCTTCTTGCCAAGACACCAGCAAGAGCCTCCTTTGCCTTATGCAATGGCCAGCCCGTGAGGCTGTGTGTCCTACACCTGCTGGTTCTTCCTTCCCCTTCCTCCTCTCTTCACTGAAGCCCTCTCCAAGGTTATTCACCCTCAAGGAAACCACTAGGCTGGCAAAATCATCCACAGCAGGAGAGTTTGCCAGTGGGAAAGGCAGGCATGGGTTATCCCGCTCCAGCTGGAACAGCCCCTGCGTGACGTGAACTTCCTTATCTCACAGCCTGGGTATTTATGGCATAAGAGCTTCTGTCCTCTTACAACACCACAGTCAGGATGAGAAGGGTTACACATCCTTGAGAGTACTGGCACGTGCCCACGGAAATACTCTGACAAAAGCTCCCACAGCCCAGCTCCATGAGACAAGAAGAAGGCACAGGGGGTGGGGTTGGGTTCTACATCCACTTTCTCTGCTGTATCCTGAGCTCTCACACATCCAGGGCTCTTCTGGGGGAGGTCCCAGGGCCAGTAAATCCAGCCCAGTTGGGGCAGGCTGTCTGCCTTGTCCTTCTGCAGGATCAAGGTGTTTCCCACACATTCTGTGAACTGGTTCTCAGTGGCCCACAGCAACCTGCAAGGGAACATCTCCAATCCCAGCTTCTCCAGAGACAGCCTTGGGACAGTCACACTGGCTGTCCTGCTATCTGTGGTGGAAATAGCACCCAAAAGAGCTTGTGACCTGCATTAACAGGGCTTAAAGAACATGGTTACTGTTCTAGGGGACCCTGCCTTGGCAGGAGGTTGGACTAAATGATCTCCAGAGGTCCCTTTCAACCCAAACTAACTATTCTGTGACTATCAGCACGTCATGGTGACAAGGACTATCAGCATCTGGTCTGACTTGTAAAACACAGGCTTCAGAATGCTGAGCTACATCAGATCCCTGAGATAGACACTTCTCAAGTAGGTCACCAGACAGGAAGCAGAGGGTGAAGCTCAATGGTCACTCCTCAGGTTAGGGAAGACTAGGCCGGGGCTCCCCCAGAACCACTGCTGAGTCAGCTTGTTCCAGGTCACAGGTGAAGATCAAAGGCCGTGGTTGGGCTGCTTTGCTGGCCCCCAGTGGGACTCAGTGAACTTAAAGGTCTTTTCCAACCTACATGATTCTATACAGAAACCAAAAGGACTTGTCGGGACAAGCAAGAAGTGCTGCCTGAGGAAGATGAATGTAAATGGCTCTATCACAGAAACACCAACGTCTGCTCCTGCCAACAACCTGGATGAGATCAGTTAGAGAGCCCCAGTGACACCCTAAAATCTGGGGACGAATCCTTCCCTGGGAGGGTGGGCAGGCCCTGGCACAGGTTGCCCAGGGAAGCTGTGGCTGCCCCATTCCTGGAAGTGTCCAAGGCCAGGTTGGACAGGGCCTGGAGGTGTCCCTGCCCATGGCACAAGATGGGACTGGATGGGCTTTAAGGTCCCTTCCAAACCAAACCATTCCAGGATTCCATGATTTTCATAACTGCTGAAGACAGAACTGATGCTCTGATCCAGCAGGACATTTCTTAGACTCTTTGGGTGGCCTCTTGAAGGCCAGGATCATACGCCAAGATATGCAGTCAGTGCTAGAAGGACATAAAACATGAACAGCAGTTGAGCCCTACTGACAGAATGTGGCACCTCCATCTGGTGGGTGTTTGGTTCTGTGGAACAGTCTTTGTATTGTTTAGAAGTTTTTCCTATAAGTCATACAAACTTTCCCGAGCCCAAAATTGCACTGGGCTGTCATCAATAAAAATAAAACTGATATTTTTAATTGCTTCAACCGACTGCAGGGCTGCGAGAGCACATTGGGCAGCTGCTTGAACAGAGCCATGCCTTTGAGCTATGGAGTTCAGAAAGAGAAATCATGTCACAGGGTGCTTTTCCTAAAGGATAATGACTCCTTGGGACAGGCTTTTTTTGCAATGCTTCATGTTAAAACCTGAAGCAGTAACTTTCAAATGTGCCCATAACTGGATCAAAAGTGATTGCTCTGCTGGAACAAAGCATCTCATTTCTGCCCCACCCCCCCCCAAAAAAAAAAAGAAGTTAGAAGGAAGAACAGAGGCCAATGTTCAATGCTGTTCCATGACACAAAAGCTACATTTGAAGCTTTATTTCCATTCTTGGTAACCTGGACGCATCCACCTACTATACCATTTTTGTTATGCAGACCAGGGCTCAGTAGCCCTGACCCCTCCAACTGAAATTGCAGTGTCTGGGCTCAGCACCTCCACAGTCACTGCTGGGCAGCCAGGCTGGCAGGAACAGGCACGTTCAGAGCTCCTCTGCACAAGACCCTAATCAAAAGGTGTTTTAAAGGTTGGCCCTAATGCTGCAGGGCTTCACGCTGTGCCTTTCACAGCTCGTGCTCTTTCACATCCTCTCAAAGAACAGGCACATCCAGATACCATCGCATTGTTAAACTGGGGATTTGGTTAAGGAAAAAGAATAAAACCCCAACCAAGCAACAAACCAACAACGTCCTACCTCTCCAAGGCAAAAATCTCAGTCCTGCTGCAGCTCCTTGGGAGGGAATGGTCACCTCCGTGCAAGGCAGATCTTCATAAGAATTATCAGGCTTTAAAACCTGAGAATAGTCACCTACACCACTCATACCACAATGGTGCTTACTGGTGCTCCTCTGCCTTGCTTCACAGAGAGATCAAGTGGCTGCCAAGACCCCATGGAGTCCTGTGGGCTGGCTCAAGCTCTGTTGCTGCAAATCTGGCAGATAGACAGGCTTGTAACTCATCTAAAAAGCCTCTAAGACATGGCAGCTCAGCAGCAAAGCCTGGGGTATGGGGAGATTCAGCCTCTGTTCTCCCAAGGAAGCCAGAGAAAGGTCTTCTCACATGGATTCTCCTCTCCTGGAGCCCTGCTAGACCCAAGGCAATCAAAGCTCCTTCTCTCCTTCTTTCCTTGAATCCTGTGCCACCACTGAGGCCTTTTCCAACTGCTTTGCTTTACTGGCTGCACTGCACTCTTCTGGAAAGCTGTGAGCACTCCATCACATTATGGAAATCTTCCAGATTAAAGTAATAAGAAACCTGAGCCCATAATCATGAATCAAAAAGCACAAAGTGTCACTTTCACTCCGTTCTCCCCCTCCCAACATTGTTCAAAGCTTTGAAACCTCATGAGACACTCTTGCCCTCTGCGTGCAACTGGACCACTGCAAAGATCAGGCTGAAATGCATCAGCTCCTTCAAAAAAAAAAACCCTAATCCAGTAAATTCCAGTCACCTGTTCTTTGTTGTACAGTTTCTGTGGACTTTGCCACCAAGAACAAGCAGGAGTCACAACGTAGGTACCTACACTCATTGATCAGACTGTGACCCTCAGAGAAAGAAGCACTGAATCCTTGATTCCAAAAGGAACCAGTGGATGGGGACACTTCCACTATGGCAAATCTACAGACAGCTTTGAGACAGCAGCACCGTTCAGTGTCCCACAACTCCCAAACACCACAGATTTAAATCACTCCCCCATGGTGACTTGGGATACAAAGGGAGGCAGCAGGACACTGCCTCTCCTCACAAACTTGGCTTCTGTGCTCACAACTCTGCCTAAGGAAAATCGAGGATTTCCCCGTCCTGAAATCACCAGGAAGAGCCTCAGAACACACTTGCTGAGTTGCTGCAATCAAGAGTTCCACGTCCTTGCAAAGGTCACTCTGAAGGATCACAAAATCAGCATAACAGAGCTCCAGCTGTCGGACAGGCCACAGGTACCCACTTCCAAAGGGTGCTGGATTTCAGGTCTCCACTAAGGGATGGAAACAGTTCCTCCCTCTCTGCTGTGATGGCTAAAGCAGCTTCCCAGGGAACGCTGCCGACGGGCTGACACCCAACACGCGGAGCAAACACTTTTCCTTGGGGGAAACTCACCGTCGGCCAGGGGAGCCCGGCAGGACACCACCATGCCCAGCTCCTGAGCGTGCACAGGCTTCTCCTCGCCTTGCCTTCCGCTATCTGTGTGTGTGTGTGCATCGCTCCCCAGTGATGTAAACACAAAGGCATGCGGAGCAGTGGGCGATATGTAAATCCAGCTGGAAAATCCCACAGCTCAGCCAATCTCCACGCTGCCTCCCAGCTTTGCCCTGGCTGCTCCGGGAATGCTCCGGGTTCAGCTCAGTGCAGGAAAAACAACCCTCTCTGAGCACACACGGATTTATTTCTCAGATCAGAGAGAGCTCCGGGGACAGGACAGTCCACTGCTTGCTTTAACGGGAGTTTGTCTTTCTCTGCCTCTTTGGATAGTTCCCAAACTATTCGAAATTCTGGATATCAAACAGCAACATGGTCTTTGGAGAGACAATCCAGGGAAATCCAGTTAACTGAGAACCACCACAAAGGCTGAGCTGGTGAGCAGGACTCGCCCAAAGTACAGGCACTGACCTTGGGGAACTTCTACTGCTGAGGGTGTCCCAGGAACAGGGACTGCCCCACTCAAGCCCCCAGAACACCTCATTAAAGGCAGGAAGGGGACTGATGAAACTTCTGAGCTTGGGCTGTGCTAAAGGCAGAGCAGAAGCAGCCTGAGTGGGTAATTTGGGGTGCTGCTGCCTTGGGCTCTGGGGGATTTGCTGAGCTCCAAAGAAGAGTGACAGGTACCTCTTTGAGCAACCACCGACCTCCTTCCTTATCCCAGCTGCCACTACATCCCCTGATCCAGCCCACACATGAGGGGATGTGCCAGTGTGCCCCTCACCACACCCATGGCAAAAGGGCACAGGAAGGGGATGACAAAGAGAACAAAAATCAGGAGGGAAGAGTTCTAACAGGCTGAACCTGTCCAAGTAATCCAAGTGCTGAGTTAGTAAAACCAGGAAGGATTTTCTCCCCAATGCCTTTCTTCTGGTGCAGCTGGGCTTGGCTGAGACAACCCATGAGACAGGTATGATCATGCTCCAGGAAATCCCACAGCCATGGCCAGCAGGGCTTGGAAGGTCCCATGGAAGAGGGGAACGCTCAGCCCTCGAAGTGACCGACGGGTGAACCCTGACCGAGGCTACAAGTGCTCAGCAGTGCTCAGCACCACCGCAGTGATGCTCAGCAGCAGCTCCTGGCAGGGCAGAGCTGGCTCCAGCTCCAGCTCCAGCTCCAGCTCACGGTGCTCAGCAACACCCCAGAGCCCAGGGGGATCCCTGTGGCTCCAGGTCAGGATTGCAGAGCCCTGGGAAGGGAATGTTTGCCTGCTCAGAAGTCCCAGCCAGGGGACAGAAACTTCCATGTGGTGGCTTAAGGCCCTTGAAGGCTGTGCTGCCACAGGAACAGGCACGTGTGGGCCCACCCTGCAGAGCCACCAGGATCACCCTGGGACACAGGAACCAAACATCTTGAAAACCACAGACTGGGGGCCTTTTTCCTCTTGGGTTCAATCAATATCTTGAAAATTCCTGTTGAGGTGTTACCAGTGAAGGTTTCCCAAAGTCACTGGGTAAAACTGAACCTCCCTTGGGGAAGTGTCACCTGCACATCAATCAAACTCCAGCACCAGAGATTTCTGGCTGGATTCACCCTGCCCCTTTCCTGCTCCAGACAGCAATGCCCTGGAGGGGAATCTGGAGAGGGAGCAAGCAGAGTGTGGACAGCTCCGTGCTTCTACAGCTTCCTTAGGAAAGCCCAGATTTCCCTCTCCAGGAGACGTTCAGGTTCGACATCAGAAGGAATCTCTCCATGGAAGGGCTGCCCAGGGAGGGTTGGAGTGCCCAGCCCTGGAGCTGCCCAAGGCAGGACTGGCCGTGGCACTGAGTGCTCTGGGCTGGGGGACAAGGTGGGCATCGGGCACAGGGTGGGCTCCGTGGGCTGGGAGGGCTTTTCCACCCTCAGTGACTCTGTGATTCCGTGGTCTCACACTACTTTTGCTCAGTCAGGGCTTTCTAGAACCATCCTTCACCCCACTCTCCTCATAAACCCTGCTGCGGCTGGAAGCTGCAATCCCCGATGGACAAACACTCGGGCCACAATGCAGCAGCTCTTTGACAGGAACCCAACTCTCAGTACAGGCTGAGAACACCTTGCTGGGGGCAAAACGCACAGGGAGACAAAATTAGAGTACTGGAATTGAAACAAAGTTAAAGCAACACTGTCAAAGTGGACAAAACACCTGCCAGGCCACAGTTCTTAACACAGCAGCGGCCGGGCAGGGACAACAGCGTGGATGACAAACCTGGGCAACTCATGTCCCAGCTCCTCTCGCTCACAAGGCCCTGAGTCCTTGTCTTTGACGCGAGAGAGCTCCACAGGGACCCCTCGGTGCTGCCGGTCCTGGCCGGCACAGGGCAGGGAGCAGGGACAGTGTGTGCCACCGGAGCGGCTGCGGGGGGGCACAACCCCAGCCCAGACAGACCCCCAAACACCCCACGTTCTGAGCACCGGCGAGGCAAAGGCGGCGGACCGCGGGCAGCGGGAGGGCCGGGGGCGGCAGCGGCAGCGACACTTGAGGGGTCGGGCAGGGAAAGGCGGAACCGAGCACAGAGCGGCCCAGCTGAGCAGGGGCTGCCGTGAGAGCCGAGGAACACCCCGGGAGGGCGCCCCCGGCAGAGCAGGGCACGGCCGGGACC
>VWZF01000911.1:310771-327016 GCA_013396755.1 Sclerurus mexicanus | reverse complement strand
CGAGTGTTGTGTGCGGCGAGCGGGGCTGAGCCCCGCGGGGGCCCGAGGGCACGGAGGTGCGGCCGCGGAACGGGCTGCGGGACCAGAAACCGCCCGCGTGGTCAAGGCGAGCGCCCCGGCAGGTGGTGGGTGCGGTGGTGTGGGTAGCTGGAGGGATTTACACTTTTAACTCCAGTACTGCAGTGGGTAGAGCAAGAATTTAAATCTTTATTCTGCTTAGATTTGTGATATATAACAGGTTATTCCAGCAATGTTCTTACCCCAGCCTTGTCATTCTGAAACTCTTTGCTGCTGTTTCTCAACTTTGCCTTGTGTAAAATGCCGATTTTTTAGCTTAACGGTTAATAAAGTTTTCAACGACTTGTTTGGCTTTTGTTTTTGTTATTCACAAATCCCATGGGTGATGTGTAAAACCACAGACTGACTTTAAACTTTATATTTGGGCACCCAGCGAGACCAGAGTATATTGAAATAAACTGCAGCTCAGCCCAGCTCCCTTGGCTTGGAATCCTGGAGTCACTTGGGTTGGACAAGACCTTGAGATCAAGTCCAGCCATTCCCCCAGCACTGAGTGCCTCATCCACGTGGCTTTCACATCTCTGCGGGGATGGGGACTCCACCGCTGCCCTGTGCAGCTGTGCCAGGGCTGGACAACTTTCTGGGGACAAATTTCCCTGATATCCAACCTGAACTGGGTCACAGCTCCTGGTAGTTCAGCCAGGTGGGTTCCAGAGAGGTGAACTACTGGAATGCACAGTGCTGGTGCGTTCAGACAATCAAAACGCTGCTGCAGCCACGGAGATTATCAAAAACTTTTATTGACAGGAATGAACCAAAAGCTGTAAACAAGAGCCAGCAGAAATGAGGAGTTGCAGGTGATGCTGGATGCACCGGGCAATTAACACTGCGTCAAATAATTAACGCTGCACTGAGCAATCCCTGCAGCATCGCGTGGTGGCAGCAGAGGCCTGTGGAGAAATCCCAAATGGCCACGTGAGGAGGAGCTTTGGGGCCAGGCCGGCTTGCAGGCACTGGGAGACCAGCCCTGCACTGGGAACTGGTGACTGGGAGAGATGGGGCTGAGTCTGCTTAAAGCTTAGGTTAAGCTTTAAGCTAACCTAATTCCACAAAAACAAGCTGTGAGGTCTCTGCTCTGGCAGGGTTCGGTCCCCACAGGCAGGTTGGAAATGCTCTGAAGGGAAACATTTACATCTTTCTCATTTAAAGTAGTTTTTAATTGGTTTTGGTCCCACAAGGAGCAAGAAATGACCGGTTCTCTGCTTTTGTCTCCCGGGCAGCAAGATGCCAGAGAGAGAGGGAGGCAGCAGCCTGAAGTTAGGAATCCTGCTGCTAAATTTTGCCTGTAGGGAGACTCCCTGTCACCTCGGGATGGAGCTGCTCCAAGGGCAGGATGAGGTGGAGACAGCTCAGGGCTCGGAGCTGCCCAGCCGGTCCTGCGCCACACAAAACCAAATCCCAGGGACTCCCTGGAATCCCGCTCCCTCAGGCAGCAGGGAGTGCTGCAGAGCCCAGGGTGGGATTCTAAGAAGTGGTGATGTGTAGGACACCCTGGTCCAGCAAAGCTCACCCAGGCAGCTGGCACAGGGAGTTTTACACAGTCCTGCACAATTCCTGGGCTCTGCCACGTGCAAACAAACCTTGAGAGCACCTGCAGCAAATACTGATGCTTTCCAGTGAGAGCTGCTCCTGTTATTTTAGGGAAAGGCTCGCTGAGGATGGACCGATGCTGCTGCTCCAGCGGGGGCAGCTGTGCCAGTGCTGGCCATCCCCTGGACCTGTGGGGGTCCCATGGGGGGCCCTGACAGCCACCCCTCACCTGCCTGCTCCTGAGGGACTGGCAGCAGGGTTTGCCAGGAATGCAAACATTCCTGCAGGAATTATTTTAAAATTTAAATCAGGCAATTTTAAGACTTGTCTCCCCCTAAAGGAACTATTTAGGGAAAAAAAAAACGCTCTGTTCTCAGTAGGTTCGTCTCAGGATCCTTCTCCACCCTGTGGAGCTGTGGCTGCTCGTGTTGCTGCAGCTCACTGAGGAGCTCAGAGGCTCCTTGTACCTGTCAGGAAGGGGGTGCTGGAGCCAAAATCCCGAGCAAAACGAAGGGCAGGGCTGTGTGAGTCAGCTGCTGGGGGCTGGCGCTGGCTGGAGGGCACAGGATGGGTTATTTTCTTTCATTTGAAGTGGCCCAAGAGGCTCAGCACAGCGGGCACCTGCTGATGTGCGCGTGGAGTTTCCAAAGGGAAAAAACTGCCAAAGGCCAAACACTTCATCCGGATTCAAATTTGTACTTAGAAGTGCAGCTTGACAAAAAAACAGCCAAAAGCCTGACACGGACCAAAGGGGTGAGGAGGCCCTGGGAGAGAGCTGGCAGGAGTCTGCAGCCTGTGAAATCACTGCCTGCAGCTTCCCCCCAGCTCTCTGCGGTGGAAAGGAAGAGCTGCCAAGAGAACTTTGAAGATATCAAAGCGTTGTTGCAGTCTGAAAACGCCATCACACACACAGGAAGGTATTTAGAATAAGCTGCAATACATTAGATTTCTTCTCAATTAAAATACTAGAAACGGCAGAAGGAGAGGAACCAAAGCCTTTCCCGGAGGGATGAACATCCAGGAATGCCTGTACACAGCTAGGTGTGGTCTGCAGGAGCTCATTCAGACACGGCCACGCTCTGTGTTTGCAGGTGTGTCCCACCTCGCAGGGCTGCACACGCAGGAGAACGCAACTGTGAAAGTGGTTGCCTTGAAACACATCCCTCCTGCACGCCCCGGGCCAGGGGCTGAATTCCAGGTATGCAGGGAAGGAAAGGGGAATTCAGGACTTCTTTCCCACCCAGAAAAAAATTCAGGACGTTTTCCCTCCCGCGTGGGGAGAAGGTGCTGGTTCCCCTGCGTCACACCCCGACTCTCACTGCGGTTGGAGCAGCCTCACGGAGCGGGCACAGCTGGCCCCGGGAGGAGACCCCAGGCCAGCCCAGCCACTTCCAAAACACCCACGTCCCACCTGGGAGCCCCGAGGGAATGCCAGGGAGCCGAGCCGGAGCGCTCCCAGCGCCGGTGGGCACGGTGGGGCTCGGGGAGCAGCGCCCAGCCCGCGGCTGCAGCATCCCAGAGAGCTCCTGCTGCTGCTGCTGCTGCTGCTTTGCCTCAGCCACGTCCCGGCTCGCCTGGGGGGCAGACACAGACACGAGGGACAGACATGCACACACTGCCCGCGGGGAGCGGCACTGCAGGGCACGGGCCAGAGTCTCTGGGCAAACGCAGCGTTAGGACCTGCAGCAGCCCGAGCCTCGCACCTCCTTCTTCACGTAGTCGTGGAGCTTGAATTTGGGCTCGTTGGGCAACTTCATGGACCTGTGCTTCAGCTCCCTGTGGGAAGGGGAAACACGGCGCTCTTATGCTGCCTGCTTCTGGGAGAAAGGATTTTGTGTGGAAGAAGCTGGAGAGGGACTTTGGACAAGGGCCTGGAGCCACAGGACACGGGGGAATGGCTTCCCACTGCCAGAGGGCAGGGTTAGACGGGATATTGGGAAGGAACTCTCCCCTGGGAGGGTGGGCAGGCCCTGGCACAGGGTGCCCAGAGAAGCTGTGGCTGCCCCTGGATCCCTGGAAGTGTCCAAGGCCAGGTTGGACGGGGCTTGGAGCAGCCTGGGCTGGTGGAAAGTGTCCCTGCCCGTGGCAGGGGGTGGGACTGCAAGGTCCCTTCCAACCCAAACCATTCTGGGATTCTGATTCCCAGCTGCCTGGCCCAGCTCAGCCGAACCCAGCTTCGCCTGGACATTTAGCTAAAGCTCCCCCGATGAGACACTTCCGATCTCATGTGAGAGGACAAGTTCTTGCCAGCACAGGACCTGAAGGGCAGGCCCAGGGAATGAGAGGGGGTGACAGTGCCAGCTGTTAGCCCAGAGCCTGCTGTGTTCCTGCAGAAGAGGTGCCCGGCACGGCCACTGCTCCAGCCACTTACTTTGCAATGGCTGTGAACGCTAATTCCACATTGAGGCCACTTTTTGCGCTGGTCTCCATGAAGGGCACTCCATACTCCTGTGGGACGAGACACAGGGGCATCAGGAATGTCAGCTGGGATGTTCCCAGGGGCTCCCAGGTCCTGCCTGGAGTCACTGCCTGCCTAGGGAGCCCATACCCTCCTGTGGTGGGCAGGGAACACTGAGCCAGGGATCACAGCTCAGGTAGCTTTGAGAATAATTTTTAAGGGCAAAGAAGCAAGAAATGTTAGTGGAAGCTGAGAGAAAGAAGAACAGATGAGGAGGAAGGGGAGAGCATAACAAGGGAAGAAAAGCAAAGTGCTCCCAGGCGTATTTTGGGTCAGACTGGTCTCCAGGTGACCATTTCCTGGTGCACATCCTCAGGTACCTCACCCACCCTGGCAAGTTTCTCTCCATCTTCCCTTTTCACCACTCTGTCCTGGGCTGAATCCACCTGCAATGGGAACAGCAAAGAGCAATTTGGGGTCACCAGTAGGTAACCTCCATGTCCCCTTACGCCCTGCCAGGCTTCCCTGCCCATGGCTCCACCTTGGGAGGAAGAGAAGGCTCTGGCAAAGCCCTGGGACCTGGCTCACCTTGTTTCCCAGTAACATGAGGACCACGTCCTGCTGTGCATATTCATGGATCTCCGTCAGCCAAGCCTGGAGGGAGACAGCCAGAGAGAGGGGTTGGCAATGGCTGCGGGGGGAGGAGGAGGAGAATGGGGAGCTGCCCCAGTCCTGGGCACAGACACCCTGTGTGGGAAACGCTGCCATCCCGAGCACTGCTGGGGGATGCTCCGTGGACGGGCTGTGTAGACAAGCAGGTGCCCAGGGTGCCACTGAGCCCCGAGGGACACCGGAGCCGAGCCAGGCCAGCACGCACTCTGGCTGCTCCCAGACCCCATTCCAAGGGGAGCAGCAGGTTTTGACCCCGCTGCCTGCTCTGTCTGCCCACAGGTGCCTCTAGTGATTTAACCCCAATTTCCCCCTGGCTGGGACATTCAGACTAAAACTTGTTTTTGAGGGTAAGGCCAAGGGTTGGCTCTGGGATGTGCCCCGTGCCTGTGTCCTGCACATGCCGAGCACGCTCATCCCAGCAGGCCCACAAACCTGCCTCCCCGAGCTGTGGGGTGGCTTCTCTGCCCTCTAATCCAGCCTAATCTAATTAAACCTGCCCTAATTCCCTGTAATCTCCCTGACGCTGCGGTGTGAGCAGCCGCTTGCTGCCTCCAGTGCTGACACTGCGCTCACGGCAAATGCCGGCGATCCCCGGCAATCCCTGCTCCACAATCTCCGAGCCCAGCAGTGTCCTACATCAACACCCAGCCAGGGAAGCGAGGGATGATTCGGGATCAGAGTTTATCACTGGAGATACGTGGGAGCCCAACACAGCAGCCCCAGGACCCCTCGGCACCCTGGGGGCTCAGGGCACTCAGGGCCATGGGGGGACTGGTCCGAGGGACTCAGTCAGTCCTGACAACACCTCTCAGCTCTCTCCTGACTCCACTTCTGCTCCATCCCTCTCCCCAGCACCTGGCAATCGCCCTGGGTGCTCATTCCTCCCTGCTGGGGCTGTGTGTGCCCCACAGATGTCCCTCCATGTCCCCATGTCCCCAGGATTGCTGATGCTGCAGATGGGGCCGCGTTACCCAGTGGTGTGACCTCCGAGGGATTTTCTGTCCCGTCGCAGGGTCACCACCCCAGTGCAGACCCAGAGCCTGGTTAACACCCAGCACTCGCCTCCCTCAAGCCACCCAACTCCTCAGGCTGGAAAATGCCACCGCTGGCCAGTCCCAGCTTGTGGGAAGCATTCCCAGTGCTGGTGACACGGGAGCAAGGTGGCAGAATGTGCCCCGTGCCCCACAACAGGGCACAGCGTGGCAGGCACGGAGCTGCCGACAGCAGGATGCCCTGGAGCAGGGAGAGCTCCAGGCACCCAGGGACCAGGGCTGCAGGACCCCCAGGAGCTGGTGTGGCAGGTCACAGCGCTGGGGTGCTGATGCCACTGTGGCACAGGGGGTTTCTGCAGGCACAGCTGCTCACCACGGACACACACGGTGCTCTCCATGTCCAGGACAGGAGCAATCCCTGTTCACTCGGGGATAATCGCTCCCTGGTCAGCACACGCTCTGCCAGCGCTGGCACAGGTGGCGCCCAGCAGCCACAAGGGCCAGACACTGAGAGCCTGGGTGCTCCTGACCCCCAGGGATGTGCCTGTGGGCAGCATTTGCTCTGCCCCTCTGCCAGGTTTCAGAGCCCTCTGCCCCAACACCGCTCCCCAGTGAAGGACCTCAGGGGTCTCAGGGTCAGCGGGGGGTGCTGGGGCTGCAGGGAGGGGGCAAACTCGGGCAGCACAAGGGACCCCCCCAAAAGCCATCAGTGAGGAAGGGCAGGTGGGCTGGGAATGTGCAGCAGGATGTGACCCTCTCCCTGCCAGGTTTGGCACTAAGGTGGCTGGGGCAATGAGGTGCCCAATCCCAACCAGTTGGGACCCGAAGGAGCAGAGTGGAACGAGGGAGCAGCTTGCTGGGGGAAGCTGCCCATGCTCAGCTACTACAGCAAGTTCTGTGCCAGCGCTGTAATTACGCAGCGTTAATTGGCTGGATCAGTGAATCCATCACCCCTTTCATTTGCTGTGAGAAAGAAAACCTTCCCTGCCTGTGCCCTACCTATCCTTGCAAGTGCTCAGCATTAACCACAGCCCTTCTGTAAAGTGAGCACAGCTCCCAGCTCCACCACAGCCCTCCTCCAGGTACTCCCTCCGCTGCACTGCCCCGCAGCCAGCCCGTCACACTCGAGGTTCAGCAGGGGGGCCCGGGGGTGCTGCCATACCTGGATGTTGTCGAAGGACGCTTTGTTGGTGACATCGTAGAGGAGGAGCAGAGCTGTGGAGAGAGGGACGGGGCATTAGTGCCGGTGCCAAGCCGAGCCCACGGCTTGGAGCACACTCTACATGGGTCCCCGAGGCAGGTCACACCTGGGGACATGAGGTCCCTGCTGTGAAATGCAAAACAACCCTAAAAGCCACTACAGCAACGCCCCACACTGCTGGTGTTTGCACCTCAACACGCAGACCCTTCTCATGCTTGGGGAAACCGCTCTGGTGATTCCCGACTCACCTGGCCTGGAGAGGAGGCTGGGGCTCCCGAGGAGCCGGAGGGAACGGGTCCCCCAAAGGCAGGGGGGGCCGTGCTTACCGTGGGCATCCCGGTAGTAGGCGTGGGTGACGCTGCGGAAGCGCTCCTGCCCAGCTGTGTCCCAGATCTGGAAAGCAGGCGGGAGCAGAGGGATCAGACATGGCCAGGACCCCCCAAAACCAACACCAAAGCCAGCCCGAACGGCACGGTGCAACCCCAGGGAGCTTCTCCAGCTTTTGCTTCAATAAGAAAAATGACAAATATGATAAATATGGCAGCAGCACCTCCCCACTTCTCAGGGCAGGGACGCAACGGTGTGTGGCCAAGAGCTCCTGACACGGCCCTTAATCAGAAAATCCATGGAGCAGATGGATGCATGGGGACCTGCTAATGTGATTTATCAGTCTTTAATGCAGCAGGAGGATTGGAGAGTGCCACACTGCTGCTGGGGAGGATCTGTGCTAATGGTGTTACCGAGCTCCAGGCAGAGGGCTCAGGGAAATGGTCGGGTCTCAGGGGGCTTGGCCAGCTCTGGACATAAAATCTGCATTTCCCAAGGGCTGGATGCAGGCTGAGCCAGGGAATGTGGACCACTTCAAGAATCTCCATCCCTCTCATCATCCTTCGGCTCTCCCAAAGCAGGAGCTGCCTGGAAACGCTGAGCAAACCCCAGAGGTGCTGCTCTGGTTTCACCGGCTCCAGCTGCAGTCCCGGAGCAGCAGGACTGGGACAGGGATCACCGTGGCCAGAACAGCCCCCAGCTCCTCCCACCAAAGGGACAGAGCAGCCAAAAGGCCCGCAGGGCTGTCCTGTGGTGGGAGACCCAGCAGCAAAGGATGGAGAAGAGGGACCCATGTAAGGGGTGCTCCTCCGACCAGGGGCTTTGCTCCCAACACCTGAGGGGGTTGAGGGAGCTGCTCCTGGGGCCACGGGGACGTACCTGTAGTTTCACCTTCACCCCATCCACCGTCAGCACCTTGTTCTGAAAGAAAACAGGAAGGACAGTGAGGCGTGAGCATGGCTGGGGGATGTCCAGGACCCCAGAAACACACACCGAGCCCCCCAGCCCAGGCAGCATTTCCCCAAACCCTTGGGCTGATCCCCTCTCCTGCCTCTCGTACCTGTTTTTCTCCTGATTTCTCTCTCAGGTTTTTTTTCCCTGCTTTGCTTGGTTTTAGGAAAGGTGGAAAGGAGGAGGAGAGGGGGCAGTGCCCCTCCGCACAGGGTTCTCCCCGAAACAACAGGATGCTGCCTGTGGAAGGATGCCCTGGCAGAGCCAGGAGCAATGTGGGGAGCCCACTGGTGCCTCTCAGGACAGATCCTGACCGTGTCCCCGAGCAACCACCATCCCAGCAAGCTGTACCAGGCTCTCCAAACATTAACCAAGCACAATCCTACAGACCAGCAGTCCCAGGCGAAGGAGCAGAGATTAATTTGCCTGCCAGATCCATAGAAATTAGCACAGTAATCATTGGAACGTGCTGGAAATGCAGCCAAGGAACTGCACCAGTGGGATGAGGCAGCCGGTCGCTGCTCTGGTGATGATTTGAATCCCATTTTCCTCCATTTTCTCCAGAGCTGGGCATGGGGTGCTCCCCTCTCCCTAGGCACATGGCCATGGGATTGTCAAAGCTGCCCCAACCCTGGGCTGGGCTCCCCCAGCCCAGCCCTGGCTCATCCAGCTCTGGCACTGGACACTCCACCAGCTCCGGTGCCACCAAACCCATCCCAGGCACAGGGTGGCACACGCAGAGATCCACCCCGGTGCATCCCACACCGCTCAGCACCAGGGACCAGGCACCTCGGGGTGCTGGTGCCCAGCCTCAGCCCAGCAGGACAGTGCTGGAGAGGCTCTTCATTGATGGTTTTAACGAGGGCACAGGGAGCATCTCGTTTGAAGCACATCTACGCTCAGGTCCGGGCGAGGAGAGGGCAGGAGGAGCCGGAGCGCTGAATCCGCCGTCTGCTCAGGCAGGCGCAGGGGAGACGGTCGGGGTTTATAAATACCTTCAAAGGCAGCGACTGAGATGGGGGAGCGAAGTGATTCACAGCCCAGGAGTGGTAAAAATAGGCAGCCAGGGTGTGGGGTGGGGGAGCTGGAAAGTGCTCAGGGAGCAGCTGGGGGCTTGGGGAGCCAGACGGGGGCCTGGGACTCCCTGAACATGCAGCTGAGCCTTGCCTAGGACGGGAAGCTGGGGTGCTGAAGGCTTGAAGAGCCTAAAACGCAGGGTTCCCGCTGCCACAAGCTGCTCGCTGGACCCTGGTGCCTCTGCACGGGGTTCCCAGGTGAGCACAGACAAGAACCATCCCCGGGGTGGAACGTCGTGCCACAGTGAGCGGTGCTGAGCGGACCCGAGTGGATGAGCTGCACCTTCACCCTCATCCGGAGGAGGGAGAACAGCTCTGCCCAGCACCTGTTCTGCTGTGAGACGGGTTTATGTTCTGCAGAAGATCCACTCTCTGAGCTCACCTTGCCCTTCCAAACCCCAGGTCACAGAATCACAGAATCTGCCGAGTTGGAAGAGACCCACAAGGATCATCGAGTTCAGCTCCCAGCCTGGTGCCACAGCGGGGGCACCAGCACATCCACCAGGGCACAGGGGCTGTGGGCCCCGGGCTCTGCACTGGCACAGTGTTTGTCCAAACACCATTCCCAGTTGGTGGCAACCAGCTGCCAATGCCACCTGCCAGGGACTGTGCCAGCGCCGCCGTGCCAGGGGCTGCAGAGGAAGGACAACACCCTGTGCTTCCCCATCGGCCCCAGATCTCAGCACAGGCACCTTGGAGGGGACAGGACACTTGGTATGATGGGTGAGGACGAGGGAAAAGGACACCAGAAGCTTCATGTTAAAACTGGCACCGAACAGGTGCCCTTCCCCACGGCAACATGAGCACCTCCAGCTCAGAGCAGAGTGTGGTGTGCCCGGGGTGACCGTGCTCCAAGGGTGACCGGCCACCACAAGTGGGAGGGAGAACATGGCCCAAGCCCTGAGCATGGACCGTCTGAGCCGAAGCCACCTTGAAGTAACTGGTGAGCAGCCGAAAAAGCTGAAGCTCCAGAGCTGCCTTTCATGCATTGACCTGCACTTCAGGAGTTAATTAACACGGAACCGGCAGCAGCAGGAGTGACGCTAATTACGACTGACCTACATTTTAGGGGGGAAATGTTTAGACCTAATTAAACTCTGCACACAGATCCAGATGCTGCTGGACCAGGCTGTGATAAAAAATGGATTTCCTGGGGTTTGGGTGTGGAACAAAGTGGGTTTCCAGGGCAAAGAGCTGCAGAGATGCTCCTTCAGGCAGGAGACACAGCCAGAGCCATCCAGAGCATCACTCCTGCCTGCATCCCTGCCTGCATCCCAGAGAAGTTTGCCCAGAGAAGCTGTGGCTGTCGCATCCCTGGAAGTGTCCAAGGCCAGGCTGGACAGGCTTGGAGCAACCTGGGATCGTGGAAGGGAGTTGTATTAAAGTCCCTTCCAACCCAAACCATTCCAGGATTCTGAGCTCTCTGCCTGCCCTCATGCACGAGGTGGCTGCAAAACGCAGGTGAAGAAGCCAAGCTTGGGAGGAGCGGGTTGGGATAGGGCAGGAGCTGCTGCCAGCAGCACACACTGGCACGGTTCAGATGAGCCAGATGCTCAAGTCTCCCCCATACCACGGCTAAAAGACTTTTCAGCTTCCAACTACTATTATTTTTTTAAGGAGCTGCCTCAATTCCCTCCTGACAGCCTTTCCAAGGCACAGCTGGGGGCTGAGCTACTAATAAGCATCCAAAGACAAAAGACGACGTGTGTCAATGCACTGAGATGTGAAATGTGCTGCCAGCCCTGCCGGCGATGGGAGGGGTTGTGGTGCTCAGGGCTCCTTCCTCCTCTCCCACCGTTTGTTATAACAGAGGTAGCACTCCCAGCACCCTCCTGCCACGCAAATTTGGGCAGCAAAACCATCCCTGCAACTCAGCTCTGCTGTCGCCCTTCCCATTTCCAGTTTTTAAATGTGTCCTTTTTCCTGGGGCGATGACCACGTTATTAAAATCTTGTCTAGCAGGGGCTGCAGTGGAATGCCCGGAGTGCCTGGGCTGGAGGAACACGAGGCTCCAAAGTTAAATAATCCTCAGGATGTCAGATAAACAAAGTCGGAACCTTGCAGATGTAGGAAAAATTAAATTACCAAGTGCAGATGGTCCTCAATTAAGAGCAGCATTATCGACACACCAAGGCCCCACTGGCTGCAGCCCTGGCACGATCCCACCCCCCCAACTGCCTGGGAGCAGCCATTTGGAAGCAGAAGGGATGGAGGAGAAGGTGATGGAGCAAAACCACGTTCCCTGAAACGTGCACCCTGCAGCAGACGATGCTCCCAGCCGGATCAAGGTGCTGCTGCCCTGCTCTGCTCTCAGGTCAGCTGCAGGATGGGGAAATGCCATTCTCCTGGTCCACAGGGTCCCCATGGTCCTGGTGAATCCCACTGGGAGTGACCAGCACATCCCAGCCCATCCACAGGCACCTGAGCCTCCACCAGTGAAGGCGTGGCACAAGCCAGGGTCAGAATGGCACAACAACTCAGCCTCCCCCAGCTTTTCCACACATTAACTCATTGAGTGAAGCCTTAGAAGTTAAATTGGATACATGGATTAATTTGCTTCACAATTAAGCAGGCTAATGGGAGCTGCTCAGTGACTGTTCAGGCTCCCAGGAGCCTCTGGTGGGTGTTGGCTCCAGGGATGCTGTCCAGGAGCACCCACCAGCACCCACCATCATCACCCGCCTGAGCACTCCCCTCTGCTGGGGGCTGCACTTTCGTGATGGAAAGGAAACCCCTCAAATGTCATTACTGGGCCTTGGAGGCAGCTCCTGCAGTCCAGTGGGGGAGAATTCCTGCCAAAATGGGAACAAATGGCATCAGTGACTATAGATCAAACCAGGCACTGGGGCAGCAGCCGAGTTAATTAGTGGCAGTAATGAGCTGTGGGGCTGACAGTGCAGCCACCCAGAAATGTCATTAGGTTGTGGTGTCACCCAGGCCAGGTGGCTGTTGGGTCTCCATTGCTGCAGGGGTGGGGGATACATTGGGTTATCCTTTATTTTAGGAAGCCAGGAAGAACCCAGCAGCAGCAAACCGGCTGAAGGGATGCTGGAGCACCCCAGCCCTGTGCCACGGCAGGACCTGGATAAAATTCCCACCTGGTAGAGCCCAGGGAGCTCCTGCGGGCAGAAACACTCCTGTGCCAGGAGGAAATGGGCTGAGTTGTGATGGGGCTGTAGCAGACACACAAATAACCACCACCTCCAACAGCGGCTGCAAAAATAGATTAAGGCTCGATATGGAAACCTGCCCAAAACAGCAGGACACTGCATTAAATGTGCTCGTTAAAACCCGGAGGTTTTCCACACATGCGCGTGTGGCTGCCAGGGAGCTGGCCCTGGTGGCTCAGCATCTCCCCAGGCACAGCGCCCGGCTCAGGGACATCCTGGTTCTTTGCCAAGGCCAGGGATCGAGGAGCAGCCCCCCTTTGCCCCTCAGTACAAACAGTGCTCCAAAAACTTGGTCCCTCAAAACTCAAGCTGCGCCCAATTCTGCCCGGCCGTGGGGCAGTGAGCCTGGCACTGCCCGGCCACGCAGCGCCTCCGTGGGAAACACAGCCAGCCTACCACTCCAGCCTGGGCAAAACCCTTTCAGGAGCACATCCCCTGCCAGGGAGGGGAGGGAGCAGCCTGGAGCCTGCAGAAAGCTGCTGGGAGTGGGGAGAGTGGGGCAGGGACACGGGCTGGATGCAGGGCTGTGCCATGGTGTGGCTGGACGGGGTCCTGCCCCAGCCGTGCTGAGTCCTGGTGGAGGATGTCCCAGACACTGGGGCATCTTCACTGATACTCTTCCTCCTCAGCTGTGCCACCGCCAGATACATTCCAGAGCATCCCCATCACCCATCCCAGGGGAGACCTGAGTGGCCAACACACCCCAGCACAGTTCCCTCCGTCTCATCCCATAAGTCTTCCACTTAGAGAGAAATCCCAACCATTCATCTCCCAGGGCAGGTGATTAATTCCTCGGCAGCTCTGTGCGTTTGCACTCTGCAGCTAAAAATAGAAACTTCTGCCTTGGTTTTTTTCCTCCCCGGGCCTTGCACACTCCACACTCCCACCTGCAGCAGAGCTGCTCCAGAGCCAGCGCCGGTCCCCGGTGCCAAGATCCTTTCAGAACCCACAACGTGTCGGCGCTCGCTGCTCAGTTCCTCAGCAGATCCCGTGAAAAGCAGATTAACACCGTGTCACCTCACGGCACACGGTGCTTCCCACCCGCCCTGCTGCCGGAGCCAGCCTTGTGTCCCCTCCACACCTCCTTCCAGAGGTCACCACACGTGTCCCCTCCGCCCCACACACCGGGTCCCTGCCAGGAGAAGCCACAAGCCCTGCCCTATGTAAATGACCCCACCCGTGGTCTCCAGGTGGGCACAGCCCCTTCCCCACAGCACCCCAGGGATGTCAGAGCCCCAGGCTTTGTCAAGAGCCATGTTCACTACATTAAATACCAATTAACATCTCCCTGGCTGCCAGCCCTGCAGAGATAAGAGTCGAGGCTCTTGTTGGAGCAGACACACTGAAGAATTAGTGACTTATCATCTTCTATTCACATCAGTCTGCAAATAAAAGGGTTTTCTGGCAAGAAAAGGATCCTGTCTAAGGGACAGATTAGAGGTAAGAGGATCTGCTTAGGATCATACGTTTTAAAATACAGCCATGCTCTGCTTCTCGGCATCGCCCGCAGCAGCCACGTCCTGCAGCTGCATTCCCTCCCCAGCCCAGCTGCCCCATGGAAGCACCAAGGTCCTGGGATGGTCGAAGGGATGGGTCCTTGAGGAAAGCACAGGCAGATGAGACTTGATGTTTTCAAGGCCAGCGGGGCAGCTCAGGCTCATCCCAACAGGCAGGAGACGTGGCCATGCAAGGCTCTGAGACGTCTCTGCCACACCAGAGCGAGCCTGTGCCCCAGCCCTGCAGGCAGCCAGGGAAACTGGGGGTTCCACCCTTGAAATTCCACTGGACACCAGAGCCACCAAAACGCAACAGTCGGCAGGAAGGCTGCAGCCCATCCCCGCAGCTCCGGCACACAGCCGGCTCCCGGGATGGGATGGAACCCACGGCCATATCCCTCCTCCACACCCGGGGATGGTCTGTGCAGATCCCCCAACAGCCCAGGCTGCATTACTCACCCCTTCCATCTCTTTTTTCCCCACTTTATGATAGAAGAGATATTTTTAAAAATATCGCTGCTTATTTCCAAACCAGGCAGCCTTGGAGACAAAGGGGGCAGAGATGGCTCACGCAAATTGGTGCCAATACTGAGAATAAGTAACGTGGAGCTCAACATATTTATCTTCATTTTCCTCATCAAGGACACGCCGCGCTCCAAAGAGGAACAGGGATCTCCACAGAGCATTTACTGTGGTGCCATTTCTCATCTGCGGCAAACACGGCGCCGTCAGTGCCACGGGGATGAAAAATGGCTCATCGAGTCCTGTTAGACAGGGAATCATTTATTGGGGGGCGAAATAAAGCCTTGCAGCCCTTTTATGACCTTAGCGGTCTTTTCCAACCTAAACAATTCTAGGATTTGCCTCAGCGACTGCAGCCAGCCCCAGGTTGTGCCCCGGGCTGAAAACTTGCCCAAAGTTTCCGAGAAGACTTTACAATCCAATTAAAAAAACCCAAGGCTGAATATCCAGCAGCAAACACGCCGGCAGCAACACAGCATCGTTTGCAGACAGCACTGCAAACAGCATTATTAAAGAGCTCTTCTCATCCCCAAGGAAAATAAAATCCCCAAAGACCTGACAGAGGAATCTGCAGCTTTTTATCGCGAGCACACCCATCCTTCACCCGCAGCCAAGGCAGACAGCTCCCGCGAGCCGTGCTCTCGCTGTGCAGCAAACCCGGGCCCAGACAGATCCTTCAAAGGATTCAAGGAAAACAGAGTGGCTGAACAACTATAATGAGATTTTCTGACAGCCCTGGATGTCCTGTCAGCCCCCGGGACTGGCGCCCCTCAGGTGCCAGTGCTCCCTGAGTCCCCAGCCCATCTCTGTGCGGTGGCAGAGGGAGGGAAGCAAAACACCCCAAGTCTTGCCACTGTGGTCGCCAGAAGGTCCAGACTGCAGCACCAGGATGGGAACACGGCGTGGACAGTGCTCCTGGACAGCCAGGTGCTCTTCCAAGACATTTGCCGCATGCAGCTGCCTCGATATCTTTTGTTACACGCTTGGAAAGCCCATCTTCAGGCAAGAACTCCAGCTGGAGCAGACGGACCCACGGGAGAGGATTTCCACCCCTGCACTGGGCTGATCCCTGGAGAATCAGCCCCCCGAAGCTGCTCCACTCCTGCTGCTCTTCCTTCTCGGAGCAATTTGACCTCACGTGTGTATTATTCAGGGGGGAAAAACACATCTGCGGAGCACAAACGCTTGCTTGGGAACAAGGTTATTTTCGGCACTGTCGAGCACTTCTCTCGTTAATTCATGCACATTTATAAGTGTAGCTCGTTAACACGCTGAAGGAAGTTCGGGCTGAGCTGCAGAGCCACTCACTGAGCCCCAGCCTTGCCTGGAGCCGCCCTGACAAGTCACCCTGATGCAGAGGGGCGCGGGGAGCACCCCCACTCAGCAGGACCCACTCTCCAAGTCCAGCTCCTCGGCACTGACTGAATGAAGCGCTCTGGGCGCTGCTCTCCGGGGGCTGCAGCACCACGTGGGCACCACGCTCTGAGTCGTGTGGGCGTCCCACACCCCAAAGCAAGGTGATGCTGTGGGAGCTGCTCTCCTTTTATTCCCCCTCCTAACAGTACAAACGCCTGGCTTCAGGCCGCGTGTGCCTCAGCACTCGGAGGAAGAGGAGAAGCCACTCATTCGAAACCTGCGACGTGTCATCTCCCGGGAACACGGGAGCCCCAGGAATCCCACACCTGCAGCACACGGCCTTGAGGTGCCTCACAGCCCGGGCTGCGCTCGCTCCACACACCGAGAGCACACCGAGAGCACACCGTGAGCACACCGTGAGCACACCGAGAGCACACTGAGCACACCAAGAGCACACCGGGAGCACACGGAGAGCA
>VWZF01000911.1:207573-310471 GCA_013396755.1 Sclerurus mexicanus | reverse complement strand
CTGAGAGCACACTGTGAGCACACCGTGAGCACACTGAGCACACCGTGAGCACACTGAGCACACCGAGAGCACACCGTGAACACACTGTGAGCACACCGAAAGCGCACCATGAGCACACTGTGAGCACACCGAGAGCACACCATGAGCACACCGTGAGCACACTGAGCACACCGTGAGCACACCATGAGCACACCGTGAGCACACTGAGCACACCGTGAGCACACCATGAGCACACCATGAACACACCACGAGGACACAGTCCCCACAACCCCTACAGAAACATGTAGGAGCGATGGTTACAGCACACAACACGCACACCAGTGGTGGGTGCCCGGGGCAGCGTGGCATGCCTGTCACTGTGCCAGGGTCTCTTCCCAGCCCTGCCACGGGAAGGTGCCTGGACACAGCACGGGGGGCTCACCCACATCTCCACCAGTCCAGCAGAGCTGCCAGCCCTGCATCGAGGCTGGAGCTGCGTGGGCTGGCTGGCGCTGCTGCCAAATCCGGGCTGAGCTCTAAAAATTGACACCGAGAGTATCAACAATCCCCCGGCGCTTCCGCCGAGGCGACGGCAAACGGGGCGATGGCAGCCCGTGGGTCACAGCCTGGGGACACGGCTGCCTCCCCACAGCTCCCAGGGTGAGACTGCCTAACGCCAGGGAAAAGAGACACCCCAGTGAAAGCCCTGCACGGAAGGGGCTCCCTGTGCTCCCAGGAAAGGGTCTGTCCTGACCCTGCACTGCCCGGGGCACTGTTGGAAGACAGATGCTCATCCAGGGACCATCCCATGTTGACAAGCGGTCTCTGGACAGGGATTTGCTACGACCTCCCTCAGCAGCAAGGCTGGGCTGAATTATTCATCCAGCCATGCAGTTGTGTTTTTCTTAGCCATCAGCTCGGAGGAAGCAGTGAGGCACAGAGGCACCAGTGGGACCTGCTGCTGGCGAGCAGCACAGGGAGCAAACCCAGCAATTCGTACCCAACTCAGTATCCAACAGAGAGCGAGGTCCTCACCAGTGGGCTCTGCACTCCCCGGGTGGGCTCCCTGCATGCCCCCGGCAGCCCCCCGTACTTTGCTTTGGGGGGGAGTAGTCATTAAGAGGGAGTTGAACCAAGGCTGGGAGCACAGGGTGCAGGAGTGTCACCGGTGATCTCCTGGGGGGGACAGGACAGTGCCAGGGGCCGGGGTCAGTCCCGGCGAGGAGGAGGAGCAGCAGCACCGGCGCTGGGGCAGGACCCCCGTGCCCCATCACCCTTCCCAGGCGGGGGCACATGGCCACGGCTCGGGGGCTCTGCCCCTGGATCAGCATTAATGCCACGAGCGGTGCCGAGGACCAGCGCTCGCCAGCAGGGTGGTTGCCGTGGTGATGCTGTGCAGGCAAAGCTGGAAAAGCCAAAGCCTTCATTTCCCCGGTGTGTCACGGGCCGGGAACATCACGGCTTGGCAGGGAGGAGGAAAACGTCCCGAGACACGGGCAGATGGCACGAGGGCTGGCACCGTGGACACAGACGGAAGGCTTCGTGGCATCCAACCCAAGTGGGCTCGGCTGCACTGATGCAGCTCATCATCACTCCCCTCCCTTCGATAGAATAAAGAGAAAAAACCCACACAAAAGGGAACAAGGTCTGTCCAGGTGTTCACACCAGGACCAGTCGCATCCTCAGAGACGTGCTGACAGTGTTGCCTCCCCTTCAATGCGACCTTTCCTGCCTGCTGACCTCCTGCGGGCAGCACTGACTCCTGCCCTGTCACAACAACAATTTCCTCAGGTTCTGAGGCATCACCGAGACCCCCAGACGCCCATTTGACTCCTCCTCACCCTGGGACAACCACAGCCCAGGGTAATGGATGTCACCCATGTAGGCTGAAGCACCACAAGCTCCCAACACACATTAGTTATGGTCAGGGAGAAATGTTTTCTCACAGTGCAGGCATAAAGATGAGTTATCTGCTGTTGCCTCTGAGAGGCTCTCCAATCCCTCAGGGCAATGACTCTGTGCTGAGCCAGGATTAAAAATGCCGTATGCCCCTGGCAGACAAACAGAGCTGTGTGAGCCCCACTGCTCTGCTGGAGCTCCCTTGCCAGGGCAGCCGGGCAGCTCCATCACTCTGGGATGCTCCAGGAGCCACCCTGGCACTCCATGGCACAGCACTGAGCCACTGCCCTGCTCCAGGGCATGGATGTCCCCACAGTGCCAACAACAAAATATTTCGCTTCCGAAGCTTCTGCAGGTAAACAAGTCCTTGATCCCTAAATCCCCCATTGCCATAGGAACAGCGTGTCCCCCACTGCCATCCGAGGACAGGGACAACTGCTCTGGCACACACCACGCTGTGGTGCCTTCCCCCTTAAACACAGCCTCTGTCCCCTGGATGGGGTTGTTTTCCCCAGTTTTTTTCCGAAGGGAGATGATTTGCAGGCACTCACTTCCAGGCTCTGGAGTGGCTGATCACTGCCCAGCCCTTTGCCACGGGGATGCTCAGTGTCCCCTCCAGCAAAGGCCCACGGATGGGACCAACCCAACCCCTGTCCCCTTGGCTCAGGTGACAGGGAAGTGGCCCTTTGGGGAAAGGACAAAGGGAAGGTGGTGTTCAGGGAAGGATGATGCACAGCCAGTGCCCAGTGAGCTCAGATGGCATCGGCTCCTGCTGCTGCAGCCGTCCCAGCACTGCCAAACCCGGGACCTTCCCCACGGAGATCATCAACATCCACCCCAGGAATAACCCAAAGCCTGCTGGGGGCAAACAAATAATTAACTAAATGAGGCAGCAACTCAGCAGAAAGGCAGCGAGGGCTCAGGGGATCATGGGGGCCGAGCAAGGCAGAGCTGTGGGACAGGGATGCCCCTAATGGCCATCCCAGGAGCAGTGGGGGGGTTAAAGGCACCCCAAAACCCACCTGTCCCCCCCTTCCTGGCTGTCTTCCCTCTGCTTTCAAAGAACAACTCAGTTCTGCACAGCCGAATTCAATATTTTATCACAAATAAAAGATGAAAGTGAAATTAAGCCAAATGTATTCCATTAAATATTCAAACCATTTAGACTTACTCTGGGCCCATTTAAATGTTTTATTGGCTATAAAATGCTCCCTCACAGGTCCTGGCACCAGGAGCAGATCCAGCCTGCTCGGCACCATGGCAGTGGATGCTCCAGAGCCCAAATTGGCCTCACCAGGGCCAATTTCCCACCTGGCAGCACTAGAGAGGCACGGACACAGCACAGCCGTGTGCCCACAGCCTTCCTCCGGCCCGGCCTCCTCCCCACCCTGCTCCTGCACAATGATCCTGCTAAGCTGGAGCAGGGCAGGGAGTGGGACTCTGACCCACAGCCCTGGAGACACTGGGGGTGTGGAAAATTGCATTTTCCAGCATTTTCCACTATGTTGATCCCTACCCTCTGTCAGGGTTTTGGGGTCCCGAACAGTTCTAACCAGAAGGATACAGAGGCAGGTTATGGTGAACACCTTCACAACCTCCCTCCTTCTCCCAACAGCTCCCAAGTGTGTTTTTTCTGTGCCCGTGTCCTGGCTCTGCACCTCCTGAGCATCCCAGACCTCGTGCTCTCCCCTTGAGCTAATAAAACTCAGTATTCCCACTACCCCAGACCAGGACAGACCCCTGGGGACAGCAGCTGTCAGTGTGCACCAGGAAGCCACCCGGCAGCACTGGAGCTGCAGGAACCTGGGAGATACCAGTGCCTTTCCAGAAGCATCTCCCAAGCTCCACATCCCCAGCACTCCTGTGTCAGCTGAAATGGAAGCAAAATTCCACACCCAAACTATTCCGGGTGGTATTTCTGACACTGAGGGGTGGGAGAGTGGGAAAGGCACCTTCCCACCATCCTGCAAAGAGGATTAAACTGGTTAAGAGTTTTCTTAACCAGGCTCTGGGGCTCGCTGCCACTCCAGCGGCTCATTGAAAGGGCAGCTCAAGCACTTCTCTGCTTTGAAGACATTCCTCTTATTCCTCTGCCTCGCCCAAGGCAGGAACGGAGTCTGTGGTCCTCTGGGATTACCACCTGCACATGGGGGTTTGCAGCTCCCTGGTGTGCTGCAGACCTGGGGTTATTATTTTTCAAAGGCAGGAGGCAAAGAGAGATGAATAAAACACCAGCAGCTGTGAGAGGAGCGGGCGCAGCCGCCACGGGCACCGCTCACAGCATCTCTTGGCAACTGAGCCCCTGCATGCAAATGACAGGCACCGCCGACTGCAAAGCTGAGTGTCCCTCTGCAAGGGAGGGAGCAGCCACTGGCAGCAAAGCAGGGCTCAGCTTCCCAGGAAAAACGGAGAGCTACTCCCCTGAGAGCCCGTCCTGGGAGCGGGGAACAAGCACCAGCAGCAGCTGTGGAGAAGGCGTCGTCCTCAGAGTCACAGACGACATGAATGGGTGAAATCACGGCGTGTTCCAGCTGACAAGCACTGCCCTCCCTGTGCCAGGGCACCGGGATCTGCCTCACCTGCCGCTGGATTCAGGCACACCTGGTCCCTGTGGCACCGGTGATGGCATCACATCCGATCCCAGAAACCAGGTAGAAGGGGTGGAAGCATCACAGGGGTAATCATGGAATCCTGGAATGGTTTGGGTTGGAAGTGACCTTAAAGACCATTCAGTGTCATCCCCCTGCCACAGGTAGGGACACCTCCCACTGGACCCAAACCCTCTACAGCCTGGCCTTGGACACTTCCAGGGATGGGAAGCTCCTCTGGGCAGATTGAGCCCAGCTCTCTGTACAGTGAGAAATGCAAAAATATGAAGTCAGCTACTGGCTGCTGTTAAAATTCATCCAGCACTGGGAGCTGCAGAACAAACCGACTTCAGACAAAGAGCTGCTGGAAATACACAGAAAATGAAAGGGTTTGGGTTGGAAGGGACCTTAAAGATCATCCAGTTCCACCCCCTGCCATGGGCATAGCCAAGGTGGTCACACAGGAATCCCCTGCCCGCTCCTTCCCCACGTTCCCTGTCCTGGCTGTGCCCATGTTGCCACTGGCATGGCAGCCCAACAGAAGGGAATTTGGCCCAAACAATGCAGCAGCACTGAGACACCTCTCCCAGGGGAAGGCCCCTTCCCTCTGGTGCTCTAGTCCTGGGGACCAAACCCACTCTCCTGCAGCAGATCCCCATCCTGACCCTACACACATCACAATGCCACACAGCTAAGGAGAGACTAAACACTCTGCCTGAGTCCCTTCCCTCCAACATCCAGGGCTAATTTAGTACAGAAAGAAATGCTGAAATTAATTTATTTCTGTTTCTTTCTTCTGGCCTAAGTAGCTCCCCCTCCCACTTTTTCCAGACTGATCCATCAGAAAATGAGCCCTGCTAATGCTCCATGCCAACTGCTGAGATAAAAGCCAGCCCTTGGCTTCCAGGAGGCTCCAGGTTGCTCCAGCCCTTCAAAGCGAGGCACTGGGCAAGGGCTGTGCTGGAGCATCACTTTGAGGGCAGGGATGTGGGCACCAGAGCATCACCCCGAGGGTAGGGATATGGGTGTCCACTGGGAACTGGAGCATCACCCCAAGGACAGGCATTCGGGTGCCCACTGGGGACTGGCAGATGCTCAGGGCATCCAAAGCCCCCTCCCCTGAGCACATGGAGGTCCAGGACCAGTCTTGGTGAGTCCAAACCATGGTCTGTTAGTTTGGATGGCAGGAACAAAGCTTCCCATCCTCCTGCAAAGCTTAGCTCGCTGCAGGAGGCACAGGCAGCCCGCGGCCGCTGAGGGCCAAGAGAAGATACACACACAAACACGGCAAAAAAATAAACAGAGATCCATGAACTCTCGTGAAAAAGATCTATTATACACAGTTGATTCCACACCCCGAGCAGCACAGGGCTGAGGGCAATCAAGAGTCCTTAGAGCTCAGGGCCACCGGTGGCTGGTGTTATTTACAGCCAAGGCTGCAGCCCAGGGCATGGAGCTCCCGAGGGGCTGAGCAGCTGAAACCCCCCCCGGCACATCGGTGTGGACCGGTGGACATCAAAGCTGGACCTTCAAAGGAAACAATCCCCGTGTCCCTGCCTGCTCTGGAAGCCCGGAGCTGTGCCAAAGCGCCGGCGCTGGCTCCCCCTGCTCCTCCTCTGCCAGCAGCTCTTTGCTCGGTGCCGGGAGGATGCTGGTTTGCTCCCCTTCCTCGGGGCAGCAAAAGAGGAGCGACACGAGAAGGCGAAGAGAAGCCGCCCAGCTCTGAACTGCACCCAGAGTGCTTCCCAGTGGTTTCATCCCCCTGATTAACACAGAAACCATCACCTCGCTAAAGCAAAGAAGCTCATTAGCACCTCTTCCCAGCGAGAAAAGGCTCAGCCTTAATTTTTTTCTTTTATGTTCTTCTCCTTTCAGGTCCAATTAGTACAAAAATCTTCACTTTCCCGACCCTGCAAACCTCGGGGCTGAGCAGCCTCAGGGAGTCCGGATGGCACTGGGGACAGGGACACGGTGGGCTCACAGGGCTTCTCTGCTTTGGCAAGACATCCCTCCCGTTGCTCAGCTGTCACGACAGGACAGAAGTGCCACTGGCTGCGCAGCTTGAATTTCTGTCGAGGTTTCTGCAGCATTGCCAGAATCACAGCAAGAGGCAGCTCCTGCCGCGGCACCGAGAAAAACGGGATTCACACCCCTGAGCGCTAAACCTGCGCTTTTCCAGGAGCCCCTTCTCCCTGGAACCTGAACGTAAGAAGTCAGGAAAGCACACAGGACCTGCCCAGAGAGCTGCTCTGCCCTCACCGGCGGGGACCTGTGGGCAGAGACCCGCTAAACAGAGGGCCCTGCCAGAATCCCCCAGCGGGAAGGAGACTTTGTGCCAGGGCTCGGCACAGCTCCTGGGAGGGAATATCTCAGCCCCTCATTATCTACTAATGGCTGGAAACCCTGAAGGTGACACCCGCGACCCAGACACTGAGACAGAGGGGTTTGGCTCCCTCCAAGGTTTTCTCCTCAAGGGGAAGCAACACAGCAATTCCAAGAGATGTTTCTGTCCCTCCAAGCGACCCCCCGCTCAGGACCACGCACCCACAGCACCCCCAGCAGCGCAGCCCCAGCCACATCCTTGGCTCAAGGACACCCTGGCACTATCCTGGCGGAATGCTGAGGGCTGGAATGTTCTCAAGGAGCTAAAGATGCTCCCCCAGCGCCCCCATTTTCACAGGAAGGAATGTTGAGGACTTGACACCTTCAAAGCTCCAAGCCAACAGGTGCCATTTTGGTGCCTTTTTTAATACTACAATCATCTTCATTTCCCCAGCATCAGTGGTTTGTTTTCCAAATATATCCAGATCAACATCCTTCTTTGTTTAAGAGATGATGATAAACAAACACGATGCGGGAGGTTCTCCCTCACATAAAACAGTAGGAGGGAACAAACCTCGGGGGCCATTAGGAGTTATAATGCCAGATTAATTTTAAATGGATTTCTATTCATTTACATGCGCTCAGGCCTATGTAATCCATTAGCCATAGCTTTGCATGCACCTAATGGTTTGACATCCTTGAAAATGAGAGATGGATCCTGGAGCCCACTGGGACCAGAGGAGGGACTGGGAGAGGAGGCAGAGAGCGGCTGGGTGGGTGCAGGGGCTGCTCCTGACCCGGCTCCGTCCCAGCCCAGAGAGCCTGCAGGGACCAGATGGCAAAAAGAAGAGGGGAGATGGTCCCCAAAACAATGTCAGGAGCTGAGCAGCTCCATCCCCGGGGTTTCCCCGGCTGGGATGGGATCCAGGGTCCTGGCAGGTCCCGGCTCCTGCAGCCAAACAAGGTCACACGTGCACAGGAGAGCAACTGCCCCAGGCACTGGCCTTGGGGAGGTTCAGAGACTGCCACAAACCCTGCCAAAAACCCCCAAAACACCAAAATAAGCGCTCTGTGCTCCCTCAGCGCCTCCAACACTGGGCCAAGAGAATGCAGCAAACCCCAGCGATGCCTTCCCACCCCTGCCTGCCTCACAAACAGCCACAGTCCCTTCAGCCAGCAAACCCCATGCAAAATTCTGGACTTTCAGAGAGAAGGAGCTGCCACGTGACAGTTTGGTGATTAGAAAGACACAAATTAAAACCAGCAGAAGCCTTCAGTGTTGTCACCCCAGAGCATCATCTGCGTCGCGGTGCCAACAGCGAGAGGGACAATTACACAGCACCTGCAAACAGGATTATCTTAATGGGAATGGAGATGCACATCAAAAAACTATTCCCATGTCTCCCCAAAATTATGAGTGCCTTAAAAGGATGATAAGAATGAGTTTTAGGGCATATACATGATCTTCCCCACTGTATAGTCTGCCCATTTCAGAGCAATGTAGCTCTAGCAGCTTTGTTAGAGAAGTAAATTAAACCTAATTTGAGTGCTTCTCAGTAACAGTCATTTCAGTGCTCTAATCAATAAGTCACAGGGTTTTACAACTGCCCTTGGTATATCAATCATTGCAATCAGTAATAAAACGCTTTTCATTTGAAGAACACCTGAAATACTGTGTAATTACCTTTGTATAAAATTACAGACTCCAGTTTACCCATTTCACCTGCTGCAGCCAACAGCCCTGCTCGGCACGAACATCATTTCCTTCCTCAAGGCTTTCTGAGCCGCCCTTTATCCCTTCCCCATGTCACTGTGCCAGCGAGGTATTACTCACACCCCACAAAACAGCAGGTTACAAGAGACACCCATCTCTCAGAAATCCTCCAAGAAGGGGAGAGATCCAAGATTCTGCTGGGAAAAGGCAGTCAGGAGGATACAACAGTGGTGCAGGGCATCACCACCAGCCCTTCCCTGCGCCCACCATCACAGCCAAATGCACTGCACGGGGAGGTGGCGCAGCCGGTGCCCGGGAGCAGGGCAGGCAGAGCAGAGCCACGGCCACATCCCCAACCTCGGCCCCCCCAGCAGCCTGTGGCACCAGCCAGGCATCCTGGCGGGTGACAAGCTCGCAGTTCGGGGGGAGCAGACGGTCAGGGGCCAGCGAGCCCAGCCAGGCGTGCTGCCGGCTGCTGCGCTGGGGCACGAGCTGCCTCGTGTGCCCTGAAAGGTTCCTTTGATGGCATCTCTGTAAAGCCGCCATCCCCGTTGTTCTGCTGTGCCACCCCAGGGCTGGCAGCACCACAGACCCCCTTCACCAGGGGCTGCCTGGACCACAGCATCCCCAAACGGCTCCCACCACCAGGTCATGATGGGAAAACACGGTCAAGAGAAGGTTTCAAGGGTCCCAGCCGGCACTAAGATGTGTCCGCCTGGCAAAGGATGCTCTGGGCACACCAGGGCATTGCAGGGCATGATGTGTCTCCCCTTCTGCCCCCCGTTATCCTCTCTGTCAAGCAGGTGCCCGCTGCCCTCGCTGGAGCCACACAGCCCCGGTGCGCTGACTGCATGACTCTCCCAGCACCGGGGTGCTCCCGTTGCTGCCAACAAAACAGAGACCTCAGAGACCCCTCAGCACAACACACGCCCCGAGCCAGGGGCAGCAGGGCCACAATGCCCCAGAGCCCATGCTGGCACCCCAAAGCTGTGCTCGGGAAATGTTTCCGGGCGATCCCGGTTCATTTCAGTTTTGGTTTTGTTATTTCAAATAAAAAAAAAAACAAACAACTCTTAAAACCACTGAAACTGACTTATGGAAATATTTTCCCTGGCAGATCTCAGGCCTCAGCAGATCTTACAGGAGTTACCCGCTGGAGCCCAGGCAGAGGACACGCTCCCCCATCCCCGTGCAAAGCTGTAACAAGGAGGCTGCTGCCACTGCCGTCAGACCCTGATGGAGCCGACACGGGGCAGGGTGACGAGGTTTAAGTCCTCGGAGCAATGTTTAATTAATCCTCTGCAAAATCTGTCACTCACCTGCCAGACCCCCAGGCAGGGGCCGAGGAGCCCCCCGGGCACTTACCCTGAAGTCGATTCCCACCGTGGAAATGAAGCTGCCGGCGAGGAAGGCGCCGTCTTTGAAGCGCACCAGCAGGCAGGTCTTGCCGACCCCCGAGTCGCCCACCAGCATCACCTGCGAGGGAGGGAGGGAGGGAGGGGGGCCACACTCTGGGCTTTGGGAAGGAACCCGCTGCAGCCATTACCCAGCTCCAGCCCAGGAGCAGGCAGCAGATCCCATCTCCTTGAAGGGAACAAAGCACATCCGAGAGCGATGGACCCAGGGGAGGGGAGGGGGAGAAAAGTGGGGACTCACAGCAGAATTATTCCACATCCTGCACCACGTGTGTCCCTGAGCACTGGCTCAACTCGAGACACCTTCCCCAAAGCAGTACTTAACAAGTCCCTCATGGGGGCACAAACACCCCCAGAAAACCAAGAGGTGCCATCTGGGTGATACAATCTGGGTGCAGGGCATCCCCAGCACACCCACAAAACACCCTACACGCCACCACTGTGGGGCTTTCTGGGAGGGTGGCACTGCCCATGGGGAGACTTCGGGAGGTCCCCAACCAGCTCCAGGGCTGTGTTCAGCCCTCTGCAAGCAACTTCCTTCAGTGGGACCCACACATGCCCACGGCTGCTCTCCGGGTCCTCTGCAGATGCCACGGGAGCAGGTCCCGGTGCCACCTGCCTGTTTCCCCACCCAGCAGCCACCCTGGTGCTGACAGGGTGGGCACACCCGTGCCACAAACAGACCATGGCAGAGCTGAGCCTGCTCCCTCTGCCCAAACCTGCAGCCCTCCTGCCCCCCCGGGGCACTGACCCCTCTCTGCTCAACAGAATGACAGCTTCCCACCACAGAGAAATCTGGAACCATGGAGCCAGGCTGTGTGAGCTCTTTCTGCACCTGCCAGAGCAGGTTCTCTCTCTCCCAAGGTGCTCCCATCAGCCTTCCACGAGCCATTAGCCCGTGACGGGATTTAAATGGTTTTAAGGCAGGGACTGCCCTGGGTCACACCGAACCCTACCAGAAGTGGCACACACCACCACAGCTCTGCAGCTCACCCTGAGAGGTGGCAGCAGCCCTGGCTGCGAGTGCAGCTCGTTCTGGGGCAGGAGAGCTCTCCAAGGGAGGGCAGGATCCAGCCACAGTGCCCCACACCAGCATCCTGCAGGAGCACCACGCACCAAGCTCTGGCACAACAGGGTGAGGGCAGCCAGAAAACCACAGGTGTACTGGTGCAAAGCCAATGGAAGGCAGGCAAAAAAAGTCAATTTTGGTACAAAATATTGGGTTTTTTCAACTTTTCAGACCTCTCTCTGGAACAGGTGACCCTCAACAGCAGCTTCTCCCCACTCAGCACCACCAGTGCTTCACCTGGGCACACAGAGTGCTGGGGGCCAGGATCCAGGGACTTGCATTTTGCCACTGCCTCAGGCAAAGCTCAGGAGCCTCAGAAGAGGGGCAAGGGAAGGAGAAAGTTTGACCAAACAGATTTTTACTGGATACAAAGCAATTTCTCTCTGCCACTGGTTCAAAATCAGCCAGACTGTTAGCAGAGGTTTTGACTATCCGGTGCATTTGGGCTTATCTGAGACCCATTCCACTCATCCCTGTGCCATGGGGACAATTCCCAGGGAAAGCCAGAGCCTGGGCAGGCAGAGGTGAGCTCCAGGAGACAGGGACCAGCGCAAACACGGAGGTGGCTCCATTTTAGGGAAGCTGTTAAACCATTACTGAAGCTGTTTCAGGACCAGCCGCCTACCAAAGCGAGCAAACCCACTAGTGAAACACTCCTCACCTCCTGCCCCACATCGGAAACCTTAAAACCTTCTACCCCACATCCCAAACCTTTACAGGATGGCCACACTGACTGCCACAGGCACTGAGCTCTCAACACCACACACCAAGGCAGGACTTGCCCCAGCAAACCTCGTGTTCTCCAGGCTCGATCCCCCACGCTCTGTTACAGAGATCCGTGTTAGAAGCAGTCAGAGCGGTTGCATTGAGTCGTGGCTTCAGCCAAGATCACTGAATGAGCCCCGATATTGCTAAGGGAGCCCTAAAATCGTCAAGTGAGCTGCAAGCTGGGCTTGCACCAGGTCGTAAGATGAAGCAGGGGGGATGCAAATATATTTGCTCTGTGACTCTCTCGCCAGGATCTGAAGCGGCAAGAAGCCCTTTGAGCCCAGAAAGCCGGAGACATCTCAACAGCAGCAAGAGCAGACTGGATGCCACTCGAGGGGTGCCATCACCCCGCTGACAGCCCCGTTTTTTGTAGGTTAAAGAGGAGCCGGGCGGTTACAGCAACTCCCCGGAGCGGCCTTTGACCATCACTTGCACAGGTCCCGCAGCAGCAGCCGCGCCTCCGGGAGCTCTGCGATCCCGACCCTGCCGCCCCGGGAGCCCCGGGCGGGGCGGGATGCCGGGGCTGGGACGGCGGGAAGCAGGGATGCGGGGATTCAGGGATGCAGTGATGCTGGCATGCAGGGACGCAGGGATGGAGAGATGCAGGGATGGAGGGATGCAGGGATGCGCGCCCGGGAACTTCGGGGACGCTACAACCGACCCCGCGCCCGACCGACGCGGCGCCCCGGGCTGCCGGACCCCTCCCCGCAGCACCCGCAGCTCCGCACCTTGAAGGCGANGGATGGGGATGTGGGGATGGAGATGCGGGAATGGAGATGCGGGAATGGAGATGCGGGCATGGGAGCGGGAATAGGGATGTGGGAATGAGAGTGGAAATAGGGATGTAGGGATGGGGTGGGAATGGGGTGTGGGAATGGGAGTGTGGGTGTGGGAGTGTGGGGATGGGAGTGCAGGAAGGGGGGTGCGGGATCTGCAGGAGCAAAGGGAACCGCGGGTGGGGGTCACACATCCCATGGGGCACCCGCACCCCGCGGCATCCCCGCAGCGCAGCTGCACAGCGAGGCAGACACGGCCCCTCCGCTGCTGGCAGCATCCCTGGGGAATGGGGTGTGAGGGGGCGCGGAGCAGGGTCGAGGCCACAGGGGGACACAACGTGGGCTGCGGGGCACGGGGACAGGAGCCCAGGGTCCCCCCGGTCTGCCTCAGCAACTGGTGTCACTGAGCAACACTTGGCATCTCGCTCCACTCACAAATGTCACCTGAGGCACTGGCGGGTCTCTCAGCTGGAATAAATGTCTTCACTCTGTGACATATTCCAGTAGCTCGGCCCGGCCGGCAGCAGTGGCTTCCACGGGCACAGCAGAGCTCGAGCTGGAAATAAATTGCTGTGGTGAGGGAAGTCAGGCAGGCAAATGGTGAAGATGGAAGAGGTGACAGCTGACACAGCAGGGATCAGCATCCCAGTGAGCTGGAGCTCAGTTGACAACCGTGATGATGCTCAGGGGTCGTTCTCACTGTAGCCATGGTCTTTCCCTTTGGTAGCGTTTAAATCTGTAGTTAATGCCCATTCCAGGGCTCTGAAGTACCCCAGGAGAGGAGCAGGAATGGGCAGCAGGGCCCTGGTGGATTTGGCCATGGACAAGGGAAATGGGCCAGGAGCTCTCGTGTGTGGTTCCTGGGTGAGATCCCCCTTCTCCCAGCCTGAGTCTGGGGCATGGCCACGGCTGTCACAGGCTCCAGGGAATGCTGGGGAGCTCTGTGCCTGCAGCACTCCTCCGACACAGCTGAGGCTGAAGGAAAAACTGTGTCGGTGGAGGCTCATCTTCCCACTTCCCTTCATGTGCTCTTGATCCCGACGATGTAGCTCGGAGATGGAAGACCTGCCTGGCAGAGCAGGCTAGGTACCAGGGTTTTGGACTATAATCTGATTTTCTGGGACAGCTGCAGTCAATAGAGGCTGAGGCCTTGGAGTGAAGTGCAATGCTGGACCCTTGTGCCGTGGCTGTGGTGCAGCCTTTCCCTGGGCTACCTGCCTGGAGGAAGGGGGTACCCAGCCCTGGCACCTTTGTGTGCCCTCAGGTCACACCCTCACGGGCTGGACTGCTGCTGCACAAGGATTTTCCCCTCTCCCATCCCCAGTTGATGATGATGATGATGGAAATCTCCACCAACAGCCTTGTGCTCAGGAGCAAACAAAGCCAGCTGCTTATCGTGCCGGCATCAGGGCAACGCCGGAGGAGATGGCCCCTTATCACCGGCAGCAGCCGGCAAGCGGGCCTGGAAAATTCTGTCTGTACCAAAGGTCGCGTGCTCCAGTGGCTGCAGCAGGGCTGATCCCCCCTGCCCTGGCCCCCCAAAATCAGCCTGGGCAGCAGCAGAGCTCAGAGCACCGCGGCCGCGGTGAGAAGCATCTCCAGCAAGTTTCTCTCCTGTAGGAAACACGTGTGCAGAGACACAGCCTGCTCAGAATCGCAGTCACGCCTGGAGATGTTGCTCCTCATATAGTTACAGGAACTAATCAGATAACGGCAGCTGAACTAAGGGGGATATATTTGCTAAAAATAGCTTAATGGAACAACAGACGCCTGGAGATACGGCGTGCCTCAGGGAGGCAGGGCTGCGGCGTCTGGCAGGGCTCTGAGCAGGGCTGGCCGTGCCAGTGGCTGCCTGGTGCTCAGAGCCATCTACATATAGGAAAACGTGCTTTTAAAAGCAGAAAATCAGCTCATCCACATCAGGGTGGTCAAGCCAAGAGGGCTGTTGTGTTGCTGTGTGGGGGGCTGCGAATGCAAGCATAGAGAGGCAGCTGGTGTCACCAGTGCCGCCTGTGCCAACAGCCATGGGGACAGCACCTGCCTTTGGCTCAGCCACCCCCGCTGGAGGACAGAGCTGCACACAGGGCTGGAGACACGATGAGCCCACCTGGGGCCGAGCACCGCGCTCTGCCCAGCTGCTCTGCATAAACACTCCGCTTCAGGGGTTTAAATCTGGCTGTTTTCTTTGGCATGGAGTTTCACAGGGTTCTGTGTGCCAGAAGTTCCACGCCGTGCTCGGAGCCAAGCGAGATATTTCGGTGTGAGGCCATCTCTCCCTCCTCCTGCTGGTCCAGGTTGTTCCATCGCTGGCTCGTGCTGCAGCTGCCCCCGCGCTCCCTCAGCTGTTCCATCCCCTGGTCCTGGCCAGGATGTAGCCATTCCTCTCCCAGCAGCCCAGGAGCCTGCCGAGCCTGCCCTCCTCCTGGTCCCAGCTCCTGGTGCCAGCTCAGATGGAGCAGAGCTGCTTCTCCAAACAGGCAGGCTGCAAGGACGAGCTATTCCCATCAGACACGGTGTCAGCTGCACCAGCTTGGAAGATATTCATCTTCCTTGCCTGGTGGCTGCAGGAAAAATGGTGCAGGTTCTTTCTGTGTGCTGCTCCTTGTGCCTCTGCTGTCACCTGCTGCAGTGTCACCAGCCAAGGGTCAGGGGGCTTCTGTGCCCCCCTGTGCTGGGCACTGTTGAGGTTTCACCTCAAATCCTGGGGCTGTTTTGGGGCCCTCATTGCAAAAAAGACATTGAGGGACTGGAGCACGTCCAGAGAAGGGAACGGAGCTGGGGAAGGGGCTGGAGCAGCAGGAGGGGCTGAGGGAGGTGGGGGGGCTCAGCCTGGAGAAAAGGAGGCTCAGGGGGGACCTTCTGGCTCTGCAAGTCCCTGCCAGGAGGGGGGAGCCAGGGAGGGGTCGGGCTCTGCTCCCAGGGAACAGGGACAGGAGGAGAGGGAATGGCCTCAAATTGTGCCAGGGGAAGTTTAGGTCTGATATCAGGGAAAATTTCTTCACAGAAAGGACTGTCCAGCCCTGGCACAAACTGTCCAGGGCAGTGGTGGACTCCCCCATCCCTGAGGGGATTTAAAAGCTGTGTGGATGTGGCACTTGGGGACATGGGTTAGTGGTGGCCTTGGCAGTGCTGGGGGAATGGTTGGACTTGATGATCTCAGAGAGCTTTTCCAACATAAACAATTCTGTGACTCTCCTAATCACATGTAACTCTGCCAGCTCTTCCCACTCCCTGTTCAGCTCCAGGTCCTTTGCCAAGGGTACACACAGCTCTGGCTCCAGAGTGGCTGAAGAGGAAGGGCCTGAGGGCAGTGGGCATCACCTGGATGGAAGCTGCAGGAGGGCAGCTGGGGACAAACATGACGCCAAGCTCACAGGGCTTACTCAAGAATGCAGAGACCTTGATTTCATCTTGCAGATGAGCAGGCATCCCATCAGAGATGTCAGAGAGAGGGGACAGCCCTGCTGCAGCCAGCAGCTCCCCGTGGAGCAGAGCCAGGGAGGCAGAGAGAGGTGCACAGGACATGGGACGCAGGCTGGGGTTGGACCCCAGCACCCTGCCAGGAGCAGCGGGTGAGGACTCTGCCACCTTGGGAAGAACCCAGCCCACGCAGTGCTGAGCAGGCACCATTCCCTCCCTCCCCAGTTATTGTTCATCCCTCCCCACCGCTCACTTACCTCTGAACGCTTCAATCTCATTGCCTTTGTCAGTGTCGCTGGCTTTTAATTGAAATTCCTCAGACATCTCCTCATCAGCACAGCCCATCAACTAGTTTTGTGTGGGAAGTCATTGTTTTCCTTCTGCAGCTGTGAAAGTTAAATTCCAGCATTTTGCTGGGAGACTGCTTTTGTCTCTTTCCTTTCTTACATTGCCAAACCCAATCTTACATTGCACCTCCTTCCTTTGTCTGAATATTTCATTTTCCATCTCTCCTCCACACAGTCCCTCTGGATGGATGGCTGAGCACAGGGAAGTTCCCATCTCAGTGGTCACCCATAAGTGCTTTTGGATGGGATAAGGAGCTGCACGTTCACAGGGTCTTTAAACACATCCTACGGAGATAGAGGAAGGGCAGAGCACAACCCCAGCCTCCCAAATGTGAGATATTTTCAGGATGTTTGGTATATTTTAATGCTTTTCAAACATGCCTCAGCAGTATCAAATATTTTAGGAACATGATGTCTCAGCTTGAAAATATCTGAGGTATTTTGTAGCTGTATAGACACACATCCTGAGACAGGGAAGGGTTAGAGCATGGCTGCAGTTTCAAAAGCAAGGGTATAAATGTCAGAGGTGCCTCTGTTATCTGTGCACACTCGGCCATTTCCATCCCAGAGAGTTTCATCCCAGTCAGGCCACAGCTGGAGCACAGTCCCAGCCAGTGGTCCTGAGCCTGGCACTGCCTCCAGAGCCACCACAGGAGAGCCCAAGGAACTGGAGCAAATAACCCCCCAAAACCCTCCTCTTTGGAAATTAGTTCAGCACTGCAGAGCTCAAGAGCTCCCACGGGCCAGCCCTGGGACGTGAGCAGTGCTCTGGGGCCTTGTAAAACAATGAACAGTGGTAATGAGTGAGCGTGGAAATGTGTAAAGCCTCATAAAGCTGCTGCTCCGGAGAATAAGTCCCCCCTAAGGGAGAGCTGGGAAGGAGCTCCCGACGGAGCATCCCTGCCTGTGCTGGGCTTGCCAGCACCTGCCCCTGTGGCAGCACCAGGGGAGGGTCAGCTCTGTGGGCAGGAAAAGCAAATCCAGCCCCTGAGCAAGACACAGGGCTGGGGAGCAGCAGGACTATCCGTGGTGTCACAGAGCTGGTGGATGAGAAGCTGGGCTCCTGCTTGCCAGGGAGATGCAGACGGGTGCCCACAGTGTGCTCAGAGTTCATCAGAGCTAATTGGTGGCAGGTGGCTGATGAGACAGGGGTGGGATCCATCAGCCTAAGGATCAACAGCTGCTGTCCCTCTGCTTGTCCTCTGACACACCTGACACGACGTTCCCAATCTGGGCCACTAGCTGGTGGCTCCGCTCCAGGTAATTAACAATCTGGATGATGATGGTGATGATGCAGCGAGTTTTAACGCAGTTTGTCAATGTTTTCCAAGGAAGGCTGGGTGTTTCCTCTTAGCAAAACTCCAGTAAGTTTATTACTATATTATTAACTATTATATTATTAGTTTTTATTTCAAGATGACAATGAGTGAATGGCATGGCCAGCCCAGATCTGGCCAGGCGCTTCCAGGCACTCCAATTTCTCCTAATTTCTAAACTAACCCTGCCCTGTGCCAGCGGGAAGCCATTGCCCCTTATCCTTTAAAAGCCGTGTGAATGTGGCACTTGGGGACATGGGGTAGTGGTGGCTTTGGCAGTGCTGGGGGAACGGCTGGACTCGGTCTTGGAGGGCTTTTCCAACCAAATGGATTCTATGATTCCATGATTTTAGGGCTCGTTGCAGCCTTCTCCCGGTTTCTATCCCGGTGGCGGTGCTAGAGGGCGCCTGGAGTCCGCAAAGAGGCACCGAGGGCCGGGCGAGGCGGTGAGGGCTGAGCCCGCAGGGTCCCGCACAGCTCGGGAGGGAGCCGGGAGCGCCTGGATGGATATGCCTGCAGCTGTCTGGGTGCTGGATTGGAGCAGGAGAACGGGAATAGGGGGGGGAGCAGGAGCCAGGGCTGGGTGATGGAGACGGTCCTTGTGGGGGTCACTGCTCAAGTACCGCAGCATCCATGCCGGAGCAGTGGTGGAGCCCCCTTCCCTGGAGGGATCTAAAGCCGTGCGGATGTAGCACTTGGGGACACCGGTTAGTGGTGGCCTTGGCAGTGCTGGGGCAACAGTTGGACTCGGTGGCCTTGGAGTTCTTTTCCAACTGAAACAATTCCATGATTCTATGATCGTGCAAGCAAGGGGGACACAAAATGCAGCCCCAGAGTAACACCCTGCAGGGATGGAAAAAGCCACTTTCTCCCAGGAGAAACAGGGATCATCACCTCCTTTGGGACACCTGCATCCCATACCCAACGGGAGAGCTCTGTCCCCCTGCCACCTGCTGAGGACAAGCTGTGCACCTTCCATCAGGTGAGAGTTCTTCTAAGCAGAGAAATAACAGCCACAGCCATACAGGGATACAGCTGCTCTCCAAGGGACCACAGCTCATGGCAGGGAGCAGAGAGGTCAAGTGGGGCATTTTTCCTGCCTTTTTCAAGCCACACACAAGGTACAGCGCATGCATGCTGCTGGAGGCAGAAGGATGCTGTCCTGGCTCAGCCATCCTGGCTCCAATGCCATCTCCATCTGCACCGAGGTTCCCCATGAACACACCTGGGCAATGAGGTGTCCCCAGCAGCTGCTCACCGACCTGCACTGGGCACTGCAAGGGTGAGCCAAAGAGTGTTTAATGTGCAGAAATGGGTGCTGAAGAGAGGGTGCCACAGGGTTTGGGGCTCACAGCAGGATTCCAGGGCTGTCTGGGTACTGCTGAAACCATCTGTGGTGGTTTGGGATCTGGCCTGGAAGGCCTGGAGGCAGCAGTGACATTCCTGGCCGGCCGCAGCACCGTCACGTTCTGCTGACCACAGAGGATCTGCCAATGTGCCGGGTGAGCTCGTGCAGGGCTGCTGGGACGGGGAGAATTAACACCCTCTTCATCGGGGTTTGAATTCTGCTTCAAGTAAACAGTGTTGAGAAACTCTCCAGTTCTTGCCAGTGGGAGGAACCAGCAGAATCCCTTTTCCGCAGCGAGCCATTCCCAGCCTCGCCGTGAGCAGCAGCCTCCCAGACCCAGAGTACATTTTCCACTTCCATCATTTTCTGCAGTTACTCTTTTAAAACCCATCATAACTCAGCGACAAAGCCTTTCTCCGAGATCAGAAATCGTGACTCAATGTGAACAAATGATTCTTTCACTGCTGTGTTGAGGTTTGCTGTCTCCTTGCCCACTCACTCACTTATTTCCTTGCTTGTTACCCTCGTTACAGCTTGGCAGCCCTGGCTTTTCAGGGACAGCCCTTAACTTCATTCCATCGTTGGAATCCATTAGCCAGCTAATCTGCTGACTACAATCCACACACAGGATATTTTCTCCTTGCTGTTATCTGAAAAAATATAGGCATCAGTACAGAAGAAAGGAGAAAAAAACCCACCCAAAAAAAGCAATTCACATTTGAGGGAGCGGAAATAAATACATCGTAGTCACATGAGGAAATAGTAACCACAGGGCTATTTTGAGCACAATACATCATGCAAAGGATGATGTGTCTTTCAAGCAGATTTCCAGCCCAAAAGGCACAAAATGTTTTTGGAAAGTAAATTCTCACATACATTAAGCACCATGCCAAGGAGTGGGATCGCTGCTGTCAGGCTTCGTGTTTCAGGTTTGTTCAGAGTTTGGATATGGGAAGCTGAGGCCTTGGTTACCATCACCCCCTGGGCTTCAGCAGGATAGTCACACACTTAAAACCATGGAGGTGCTTATAGACTCTGTTGGGTCAGAACCATCCTGGATCAAGCCCAGCAGGCAGAGCTGGAGGTGATGAGCAGCTCTGGAGGAGTAATGTGGTGGAGGTCACCCTCTACTTCAGGCAACTACTCACAGGACAAGAGGAAATGGTCTCAAGCAGCACCAGGAGAGGTTCGGGATGGACATTAGGAAGAATCTCTTCACGGAAAGGGTTGTTAAACATTGAAATGGACTGCTCAGGGAGGTGGTGGAGTCCCCATCCCTGGATGTGTTCAAGAAACAGCTGGATACGGCAGTCAGTGCTATGGTCTAGTTGACAAGGTGGGGATCAGTCACAGGTTGGACTCAGTGATCTCAGAGGTCTTTTTCAACCTGTTGTCTCTTAGGTAAAGGAATGATGCCCGTGTTCTGCTACTCACAGGAGCTGGGTGTGCAGAACCACTGCAGCCATCACGTGGCACATGCTGAAACTCATGACCCGGCCACAGCGTGAGTGTGTCCACGTGGGATGGCTCAGTGAGGGCATTTCACACAGAGAGATGAGGTTTATGCCCACCCAGCCACTGAGAGGCAAACCTGCCCCCCTGGCTGGGGAGCACACGTGGGAGCAGCAAAAGCTGGCAGAGGCACAGGGTGCAGCTCTGAGGGGAGGCTGGACAGAAAGCAACCCTGCTTGACTGCGCAAGCTGCGTCAGACCAGTGCCAACCACCCCTCATGCTGGCATTGGGATACGGGCTGCTCAAGGGGTGCAGCCTCTGTGCTGGGTGACTCACCTGTATGGCAAGGGACAGCCCTTCTCCCAGGGATGGTCTCTGGGCAGCACTTCCAGAGGTTTTCCTAAGAGCAGTAATTGCTGGAACACTCATGATGGAGCAGAGTGTGGGCTCAGCTTTGCCCATGGGCAGTTCTGGGGCTCCCATGGACACCAGCGTTCCCAGTGCCAAGGCTGGCCCGGAGAGATCTACTGCACTGAACTTCATTGTTATATAGGTATATTTTCAGGGTGTGAATGGCTGCAAGAATTAATGGAGTTGCAAAAAGGAACAGCAAGATTTTCTTGTTCTCATTTAGCAAAAAACCACCTGGAAGTTTTGTCTGGATCAACAAATCTCAGGAGAAAGTGCCTTTGGTTGTTACTTTGGATATCAGCCCCCTTGAGCAAACAGGACCTGTCTCTGGAGATGTGCAGGAGTTACCCCTCTGTCCTTACCTCTGTGCCTCCCAAATCTCCCTTCCCAGGATATTCCCTGCATGGAAGCCACTAGGCACCTCTCCAAGGCAAATTCCCTTCAACTTCCTTGGGGTCACATAGCAGGGCCAGGCTTGGCCCTCTCGCACAGACCATCACCACACGTGTTCGTTGTGTTTATGGTGAGAAATCCCCGCTGGGCTGGACAGGAACCTCCAGCTCTGGTTTGCAGTGAGCAATCTGGCCCGGAACAAGTTCAAAAGCAGCTTCTTCCATGTTTTATTTCAGTTTCCTCTTATCCTCTCCTTGGTGAAGGTCTGGGGCCTTGTTCCATATATCCCATCGCACTCTAACAAGGCACATGTGAAACACCAAACAAATCAGGGTGTGAAATTATCAGCTGCCACACCTATTCCACTCCTTCCAAACTGGGCTGGCACTGGCTTTGGGGAGACGCCCGCTATAGTGATGCTTCCTTTGGTTGTATGGAGATTTTATTTCAGTGCATCCTTCAATCGCTTTGAACCAGAAGCAGCTGAGACCCCCGAGGAGCCACCGTGGCCCTCACCAGGTGTGAGCCACAGCCAATGCAGGGTGCAAGTGGCACCGAAACCCGATGGATTTGCTGTTTAATGGTTAAAAAAAACGCACTGAAAAGCACCTGCCTGGTTCTTTCTCTGTCTCCGAGGTACCTGAGCTACCTGCTGCGCTGCAGCGGTGACACTGCCCACGTCCCGCAGCGCTCGGGAAGAGCACCGGCCACGGGAAGGGGACGGCGAGAACCTTCGGGGGGCTCAGGTGAGTGCTGGTGCTGCCGCCTGCCCGGCCGGGGAAGCGCCCCCAGCACCGGGGGTGCCCCCCGTGGCACCTGCGGCACAGCTGCACCCTGCATCGTCTGCCCCGCACGGTTTCTGAGGGATACCCGTGTCCCCCGGGATACCCGTGTTTCCCAGGATGCTCCTGTCCCCCGGGATGGCCCGTGTCCCCCGGGATGCTCCTGTCCCCCGGGATACCCGTGATTCCCAGGATACCCGTGTCCCCCGGGATGCTCCTGTCCCCCGGGATACCCGTGATTCCCAGGATACCCGTGTCCCCCGGGATGCTCCTGTCCCCCGGGATACCCGTGATTCCCAGGATACCCGTGTCCCCCGGGATGCTCCTGTCCCCCGGGATACCCGTGATTCCCAGGATACCCGTGTCCCCCGGGATGCTCCTGTCCCCCGGGATACCCGTGATTCCCAGGATACCCGTGTCCCCCGGGATGCTCCTGTCCCCCGGGATACCCGTGATTCCCAGGATACCCGTGTCCCCCGGGATGCTCCTGTCCCCCGGGATACCCGTGATTCCCAGGATACCCGTGTCCCCCGGGATGCTCCTGTCCCCCGGGATACCCGTGATTCCCAGGATACCCGTGTCCCCCGGGATGCTCCTGTCCCCCGGGATACCCGTGATTCCCAGGATACCCGTGTCCCCCGGGATGCTCCTGTCCCCCGGGATACCCGTGATTCCCAGGATACCCGTGTCCCCCGGGATGCTCCTGTCCCCCGGGATACCCGTGATTCCCAGGATACCCGTGTCCCCCGGGATGCTCCTGTCCCCCGGGATACCCGTGATTCCCAGGATACCCGTGTCCCCCGGGCCGGCCCCTGCCCCCCGGGATACCCGTGATTCCCAGGATACCCGTGTCCCCCGGGATGCTCCTGTCCCCCGGGATACCCGTGATTCCCAGGATACCCGTGTCCCCCGGGATGCTCCTGTCCCCCGGGATACCCGTGATTCCCAGGATACCCGTGTCCCCCGGGATGCTCCTGTCCCCCGGGATACCCGTGATTCCCAGGATACCCGTGTCCCCCGGGATGCTCCTGTCCCCCGGGATACCCGTGATTCCCAGGATACCCGTGTCCCCCGGGATGCTCCTGTCCCCCGGGATACCCGTGATTNAACAGCGGGGGCAGCACCGCGGGCGTGGGGCAGGGTAACGCCCGAGGTCCCGGCGGGGACAGCCCCGGGCGGGCACGGAGCGGGAGGCTCTGTGCCCGGAGTTGGAGTTCTGGGGGCTTGCAGGAGGTTCTGTGCTTGGAATTTGTGCTCTGGGGCAATCCATGAGGTTCTGTGCCCGGAGTTTAAATTCTGAGGTTCTGTGCCTGGAGTTTGAGTCNTGGGGCAGGGTAACGCCCGAGGTCCCGGCGGGGACAGCCCCGGGCGGGCACGGAGCGGGAGGCTCTGTGCCCGGAGTTGGAGTTCTGGGGGCTTGCAGGAGGTTCTGTGCTTGGAATTTGTGCTCNGTGCTTGGAATTTGAGTTCTGGGGGCTTGCAGGAGGCTCTGTGCTTGGAATTTGAGTTCTGGGGGCTTGCAGGAGGCTCTGTGCTTGGAATTTGAGTTCTGGGGGCTTGCAGGAGGTTCTGTGCTTGGAATTTGAGTTCTGGGGGCTTGCAGGAGGCTCTGTGCTTGGAATTTGAGTTCTGGGGGCTTGCAGGAGGCTCTGTGCTTGGAATTTGAGTTCTGGGGGCTTGCAGGAGGCTCTGTGCTTGGAATTTGAGTTCTGGGGGCTTGCAGGAGGCTCTGTGCTTGGAATTTGAGTTCTGGGGCAGTGCAGGCGGCTCCGTGCCTGGAGTTTGAGTCTTGAGGTTCTTGGGGAATGGAATGGCAGGAGGAGGGTGTGGGGGAATGAGTTGCTGGATATTCTGGTACCAGAAAATTCGGAAGCCCCGGTTAACAAGTCCGAACAGACACTGATCCGTGGAAGCGCTGGGATGGGCTGACAGATGTGTTTGTGTGCGGGTTTTTGTTTGTGTACTCGTTTTGTTGTTTTGCAAAGATCAGTCTGGTGTGTTTCGTGGAGGGGCACTGGAGTGGCCCATGTGCACCGTCACTGAAGTAGAGTTACTGTATGACATGAAAAACAGCCGGAAGGGAGAAGTTTGGGTTTGAACTTAAGTTTGTGTTCTGTAGGCAGCAGCTTTTCAGTTCTCAATGAGACGAAAGCATCGAGTGATTCACATAAGACAGATGATGTGGGCCCCGTGCATAGATAAACCTCACACGAACTAATTCCTGCTGGTATTTCTCTGCTTTGCGGGTCTGCTTTTTTATTTGGATGTTCTTAGCTAAGTTTCCACTTTGTAGTGTCAATAGAGAGGCACTGCAGAGGTTGTGAAGTGCCACAGTAAACATAAATTGCAGGTTTTGCAGGATGCGTCTGGACTAACTTCAGGGAAATGTGCATCTCTAAATCCAGCGGACAAGGTATTTTCCAGCTCTTTTCTTACACGATACCTTTAGACTTTTCCAGACAAACCAGCCATTGTTTGTTGCAGAAAGTCCCTAACTGGGAAAGAGTGGTTTTCATTATGGAGTTTCTGGGTTCGTGTTATCTGTTGTTGGTTAGAGAAGGGGAACTGCAGCTCCTGAGGCTGTGACAGAGGTGGAACATGCCAGCTGGTCACCGTAGAGCAGCCTCCTGAAGGCTGTGATGGTCTGACCTTCATTTGGCTTTTTGTGATTGTTGTTTACAGATGTGGAGTTGTAAAAGCTCTCAAAACGTTTTGGATTGGGTGCTGTTGTGCTGTTGGACGTAAAGCTCTTGCAGGTCAACAAAAGCATGGGAAGGGGAGATCTCCTGAAGCAGTGGATGGTGTAACTGATCTTCCTCTGGTTCCAAGGGAAGGGTGTTTGTGTATGGCTCTGTTGGAGCAGTGTGGAAGGGCTGTGGGATGGGCACCTCTGGAATTACGACCTTAGAATCATCTATATCAGGCAGCACATCATCTTGTGTGTACAGTCAGCTGAAAACGTGTGCTGCTCCTGTTCTCATGGCTGGTGTAAGATGAGCTGAAGCAGGTTTTGGAAGTAAATTCAGTATTGCCCTGTTTGACCTCCTGATGTTTGCAACGAAGGCAGGTGTACTTACACCTTTGTTTTAACCATGAAGGATTTACAGATTCGTTTCTGTTGGGATGAGAGGGGCTCTGGCTCATGGCACAGTGAGGTTAAACAAGCCATTTTGGCTATTAATTTCATATTCCCTTGACTGAACATGGACAGATATATCATATTTTTAATGATTGCTGTCTATTTTCTCATTAGATGAAAACCTTTAATATCTCAACAAAACTGTTTTGTTTTTTAAAAAAATTAATTATTCTGAAATGAAACCAGCCTTTAAGAAGGCCGAGTTCAGAAAATTCCCTGTTCCAAAGCTCCCAGGCTCTGGCACGGTCACACTCAGCAATGCCATTCCGTACCTCTGGCCGTAGAAGTGAGGCCTAGGAAGTGAATTCCTCCCATGTCTGATGTTTTAGAAGTAGCAGTGTTGAGGAAATAAATGCCGACTGTGGCAGCCCCATTACCAGGAGCCCAGAGAAATGCCCCATCCGGAGAATCACTCAGGAAATCAGCCCTGCAGCTCTCAGACAGCACACACCTCGCTGGAGGCAGTTTCCAGGCAGAGACTGGGAATATTGGCCCCTTCCCATCGCCCGACTCAGGTTCTTGAAGTGTAACGCAAAGTCTGGCTGGAACCAAGAGCAAAGTCTGTTTTCCCAAATGATCCGCAGTGCGCAACAAAAAAACCTGAGCTTGAGGAGCAACGTGCTTCAAGTGGCAGCGTTTGCACTTGGGAGTTCCTCGGTGTCAGGACCGCTCTGATCCATCTCCTTTCAAGTGCTTTGCTCTCGGTGTTGCCGGGTCTTGTTCACTTTTATTTGAGTCGGAGCAGTTTCTTGAGCTTTCTTCCCTTATTTCATTCCTCAACTGGAAATAAACCTCATCAAGGTTTTTACTTTCCTGTGCAAATATCGATTCTTTCTGACACATCTTTAGTGTTGTGGCAGGTTTGAAGTGGAAATTAGAATCTTGATATACAAAGACAAGAGTTGGAACTGCCTTATTTTTCCTTCATTAGCGTGGAATACTCTTTGTGGGTGGATGAGAAGGAGAGGCTGGGATCAGAGGAGCTCTGCTATCGCCAGGCTCCAGATTTGGGGCTCAGAACTTTCATCCAAAACCCAGTGGGGTTTTCTGGGGGTTTGGCAGTGAGCCCTGGGGTTACACTGCCCAACCGGTGACTTCACCTTAAACCTTAAAATAAACAGGTCTTATGATTCAGGAACCTGCAATCTGTGATACTTTAGATTTCAAGAGTCAGCAGTAGATTTTGGTAGTATTATGTGGTGCAGGAAAAGCCTTTTGAAGGCTTGAGGCGTCTTCAAAAGCAATCAGGGAAAAAACCCTCCAATTTAAATGAGAATCTAATTCAGGTAAACCCACAGGCAGTGGCGTGTCTGTACAGTAGTGTTCAGGCCACAAAGGCAGAATAGCTCTGCTGCTGTTCCTAGAAAAAAACTGAGACAGCCTGGAATGTCATTCTTGTAGGAAGCCGTATCCCAGCAAACACAAGGCTGCGTTTCTCTTTTGTAAGAAATTTTGGAGGGGGGAAAAGGCCCAAATGAGGTGCTAGATAAATATTTTGCCAATGAGATTCATTCAGGCAATGGAAGGGACCGGTCCCTTAAGCAGCTTTAGCTATAGTTTGAGCATGAACAAGGAGGCAATTCTGTGGTGGTCTGTCAGCAGAGCGGGCTCTGGTGTTAGGGAGGGCTGGGTTGTTTATCCTGCTCCTTCCTAAAGCTTCAGAGAAGTCTCAGTGCCGTTCCCATGGCTGAAAAATGTACCTTTTTAAAAATTAAAACGTTGGCTTTTTTTCTTTTTTTTTGCCTTTGGCAGTGTTTAAAAGTGTATTTAGAAAAATTTCCTGCTCGGTGAGTGCAGGCATCCGCCAGAGAGGGGGGTTTGAAGGTGTTCCTGCTCCGTACCCATCGGATAATCCTGAGCAGCATCAATGTACCTCTGCTTTGGTGATTGCAATTCGGTGGAGCCAAACCTACAAACCCGGGTAGTGACAAAGAACCGCAGGTTAAAGCACTGTAATTGAACAGCTCGAAGCCCCAGGGGGCACAAGGACGAGCTGCTGCCCTCACCTTTTAGGGCTCCTCTGCTGTCTGCTGTGGGTTTTGCTGTGTACTGTTTGCACTGGTTTTCCCCTGTATTTCCTGCAATTTTTAAGTTTACTGGTAGTGTATTTCCATGTGTGGCTTTTTCCTTGGAGTGAGAATGTGGGGATGATCCTGCTCTTCTCCTGCTGGTGAGCCCCTGGCTGGTCTCTTGCGTTTCAGCCAGCTGCTTTTATCCTGCTCTCACAAAAAGTGGATTTAATAGAAAATCACTCACTCAGAAGGTAGAACACATATGGTTCGTTAATGCTTCTCTCCCTGTTTGCCATTTAATGGGATTCCTTGTTTTATCTCTTGTCATGCCACGTTTTCCACACTGTGGTTTCCATAATGCGTCTCTGCGTCATCCTTTCTCCATTTCTTCGAGCTTTGTTGTGCTTTTATTGTTGTCATTCAGCTTGATTTTGTGTTTGAGTTACTCCATATGTCCCCAAACATTTATCTGAGTTGTAGTAAACAAATAAGAAAGTAAACAAGGGTGAAGAAGGACAGCTTGGGAGCAAAGCCGTGCATTCCAGTGCCAGGGTGGAGCGGGCTGGGAGCTGCACGGACAGAGAATGTTGCTCTTACTGTGAGGAGGGTGCACAGGAGAACGTGGGGGACTGTGGGGGACACAGCACTTGTAAATTAGTTCCTCCACGGCCAACAGCACGATTTAGGCAGTCGTTGTCAGGCTCAAGGAGAAAATTTCTGTCTCTTCTGCGGTGGAAATTTGGCAGCTCCGCTCCTGGGCTGTGCTTACGGCACTGTTGCCGTTCAGAGGACTGGCTGCTCCCCCTCATCAGCCCACCCTTCTCCTCCCTTCTCTGACGCCCCCAGCCCACCCTTCTCTCCAGGCCTTGCTGGAATTTGGCTCAAAGGCTGGAAAGCTGCAGTGGCTGCTGGGCTGTGGAGCTGCCGGCCACGCTCCCCTTCTCCTGCTGCCACCTGTGTGGACAAGCTCTGCCGAAGGTCACTGCCTGGCCCAGGGGAGGGTGAGGGTGTCACTGCAGACCTCTGCAGCCTTTATTTCTCAGCCTTCCTGTGCAGTGAAGAATCAGCTTGTTTTTCACATTGAGACACTGTTCTTTGCTTGGACTCCAAAGCTAAGTTGGCATCTCTGTTTGCCAAAACCAAAAATGTCAATTGAAATATAACATTCGTTTTTTTGCTTTGCAAAGGGCACAAAAAGCAATACTCGTGTGTGCAGCCATTCCCATTCTTTAAAGGATAGCTATCATTAGGAAGAGCATTGGCAATGCGCAAGCTGTAGCATTTGTGGTATATTATAGGAATGCTAACCAGTAATGAGATTCTGTCATAGAATTATGGAATGGGTTGGGTTGGGAGGGACCTTAAAACTCATCCAGTGCCATGACAGGGATACCTTCCACCAGCCCAGGTTGCTTCAAGCCCTGCCCAGCCTGGCCTTGAATGCTTCCAGGGCTGGGACAGCCACAGCTTCTCTGGGAACTTGTGCCAGGGCCTGCCCACACTCCCAGGGAGCTGTTTCTCCCATATATTGAACCCAAATTTCCCCTCTTTCAGTCTGAGCCCATTCCACGTGTCCTATCACTACAGTTCCTGACGAAGGGTCCCTCTCTGGTTTCCTTGTAGGCCCCTTCAGATACTGGAAGGTGCTGTGACCTCTCCACAAAACCTTCTCCTCTTGAGCCTGAATTTTCTCAGCTTTCCAGCTCTTTCGTTTCCTTCAAAAGATCATATCTTTTTTGATGATGTGCAGATAAGCAAAATATAGATAATTAAAACAAAGTGTGATACTCCTCAGGCAGCTGTTTTTGCTGCTCTAACAGCAAAATTGTCCCCCTCAGGTTGGGAACAGGTACATCTCTTTGGCTTCCTGGCACTGGGCCTTGGAAGAACTTCAGTAAGCTGGGCTCAGAGATGAAGTTTCAGACATGGCATATGGTCTTGTGTGATTCTGTTTAACCTGCTGTCATTTTGAATTTAATTAGCAACCCATGATGACAGTGTGATACGCTGGGTTGGTGACGGTACTCGATGTTCACTCTCTGGCAGTGAATCTCCCACCTCCGGCATGTTTGGTGGTTGACTGCGGTCCTGCTGCACCTCCAGGCTGGGGTGGTGGGTGCCCTCTGGTAGTGATGGGACTCTGGTGGTGCTGCTCTCGAGCCTCATCAGGAGAGGGCTGTGCTCGTCTGACAGCAGCACAGCCTGTGGCAGCTCCTGCTCCTGCGGGATGATCCGCAGTGACATGGCTTCTGGGTCTGGGCCAGGACTCAGCCAGCCTGTTCCTATTCATCTGCAATTGTCCCTGGCCACCACACCACGGTCTGTCCTCCCCTGGTGACAGCTGGGCAGCCTGTATTCTCATGCCTGTCCAGACAGCTGCTTGTATCAAGAACACATTTGGCTCCGTGCGGTGCAATTTTGTGTGTCCGTGATGAGGTCGCAGGGTCTAATCAGTGGTTTGAAAGGGAGATTTCCAGGGTGGGGTTTGCAGCCCTTCCAGAGCCTATGCCCACCTTCTTGGACAGACCTTGGAGCACCTTCTGGTCCCTAAAGGGACAGCAGGAGAGCTGGAGAAAGGCTTTGGGCAAGGGTCTTGAGAGACAGGACAAGGGGGAATGGGTTCCCACTGCCAGAGGGCAGGGTCAGGTGGGATATTGGGAAGGAATTCTTCCCTGTGAGAGGGGCGAGGCCCTGGCACAGGGTGCCCAGAGAAGCTGTGGCTGCCCCCGGATCCCTGGAAGTGCCCAAGGCCAGGTTGGACGGGGCTTGGAGCACCCTGGGCTGGTGGGAGGTGTCCCTGCCCATGGCAGGGGTGGCACTGGGTGGGCTTTAGGGTCCTTCCAACCCAAACCGCTCTGTGATTCCGTGGTTCTGTGGTGCTTGCAGATCCCCAGCAGTGGCCCCTGGCAGCCCCTGAGCCCTGGCTCCCGCAGGGTCTGCGCTGCCCCCGGCGCTCTGGCAGCGCCACCCCCGCCAGAAGCGAAGCACCAGTTTCCCCCGCAGCCTTGGCCGGGGCGGGCAGTGACGCCTGTCCTTGCCCTCCCTGGCCCGGGGTCTCGGTGGGATTCCACGGCACCGGCCCGGGGGCTCGGGGCTGCCGGGCGGCTTCAGGGGTGGGAGCGGAGCCGGAGCCGGAGCCGGAGCCGGGGCTGAGCCTGGGAACGCGGAGCGCGGCCGGGTGGTGTTGGCCGGGGCTGCTCGGTTCTCGCTCAACCCACGCCTGGGACGGGGGTGGGACGGGGGTGGAGCTGCGGGTGCCGGTGCGGGGCAGGCCGGGGGGCGGCTGTGCCCCGGGCGGGGGGCACCGCGTGTGTGTGTGTGCCCTGCACCGCTGGCAGCGCCGGCGGCACAGCTGGGAGCCGGGCGCGCATCCCCAAACCTGGTGGCAGCACACGGGGCCCTCCGAGAGCTGGAACAAAAACCCGTGACCTTTCTTTCTTTTTTTTGGTGTATTTTTGTAGTGCAAAAATGTTGCTTGAAGAAGCGCTGCAGAAGCGCCTATTTTTGTACTACTCCGTTCATCCCCTTGCCTCGCAGCCGGCTGGTTGTGTCTTAGGGGTGGAATACAGCTCAGCCTTTCCACATGTGGCTTGGAAAAACCAGATGTTCAGCTCCCGTCTCCGCTGCCTGTGCTCCCAAATGCCGCATTTCCCGGAGCAGGGCACCGGTGGTGGCACAGGGGCCATGGGCTGGGCATGGAGGGGCCCTGCGGGGCTTTCTGGCTCTGTGGTGTCTGTGTGCTGTCAGGAGAGCTGCCCACACAAGCCTTGCCTTCCAGGGGATGCTCATGGCAGCCCAGGGCCGGCACCCCGGCGTCCTGCTGGCAGAGGGATGGGTGCTGTCAGCGTGGGAGTGTTTGTGGGTTTTCCCTCGTGGGTTGCTTCTGTGCTGGTCCTCAATGGCTTTCACAGGCAGGGGCTGTGCGATGTGCGTGGGCAGAAGAGCCATCCAGCCACGCTCTGCAGCCCGTGCCAGGCAGTCCGTGGGGTGAGAAGAGCAATAATCATGGCCCTGTCCCGTGCCGTGTGCTCCCAGTGCAGTGCGTGTGCCACATTTCCTCTCCTGGGGCTTGGAGAGCTGAGGGAACAGCTGGAAACCACAATGGGATGCAGAGTGGAGCCTCTAAGAAAAGTGTTGCAGCCACATTCCCTCTGCTGAGCTATGCTTTGTACTCCTCAGACACCTCTGCTGAAGCTGTTTTTCATCACAGAAAGAGCAGTGGGACAGGGTCTTGGGGATGGTGACGTGCCTTGTCAACCTCAGACGGATCACAGGGGCACAGGGGGTCTGGAGAAAGGGTCTGTGCTCTCCCAGAGAGCAGACTGCGTTGTCCTGCCAGGAGTGAGGGTCTGGCCCTCGGCAGAGCTGTGTTTTACCCCTTCCCAGATGAAAAAAAAGGGTTGGAAAGCTTTCTGGAAAGAGTGAGTTTGCAGAAGGAGGAGTTTGGATATGGAAAGAGCAGTCAACTGGCACCTTTCTTATTTTGTGTTGCTGTACCGGCTCTGGGATCTCACAGCTTGGGCACAGTGCAGGCACAGCAAAGGGGCAGCTCTTACCTGAGACCTGCAGGTGGTCCAGGCAATCCTGCAAAAAAGCAGAAGTTTGAAATATGGGCACTTGCCTTGGAGGTGTTGGCAGAGCTGCTGCCGTTCTGGTCTTATAAGTGATTCCAGCAAGATGTATAGAGACCCCTCAGTGGTTTGTGTCGTAAAACTGCCCTTGCACCTAAGCATAGCACAGTTAAAAAGAAATCTTCTGTTCCTGAAAACAAAACACAGTGCTCATCTGAAATACAATGCAGAGTGATTCCCTGGGAGAAGAGTTTCCACTGGAAAATATCTTGGCTCCTGACCAGACCTGTGTAAAGCAGTTGCAGAGGGCAGCTCACTGTTGCTACCTGGGTGATTTTCTGGGAAAGGGCTGTTAACATGAGCAGTGGGTTGGTGAAGCCATTAGTCAGGATCCCATCTCAGCTCCTTCACTGCATGGTAAAAAGAAGATTCCCTGTCCTCCCAGGCTCGGGAGGTGACTGCAAGTGGAGAGCCACTGCTATGAGCAGAGTGGCGTTGGCCAGAGATTCGTAAATAATGAATTAAATCTGTGCAGAGCAAAGGTTTCTATTGGAGTGTGGGAGCGTTATTTTACTCCTACGGAGGGAAAACATGAAGTCAGTGGCTTTATAGACCGAGCTCTGCAACCTCTGATTGCATGGATCAGTGCAGAGTTTGGATCAGGAGTCTTACAAAATTTAGCGTAGACAAAACTGAAGGGGGAAAACAAAAGCTAGAAGAGGCCAAGGGTTAGGCTGTGTTAGTCTTTGAGTTGTGTTAAGAAAATTCACTGTGGCTGATACCTGTGGTGGATTGTGTTCCTCCAGCAGTAAAAAAGGGCTTTAATGAGGAAAATTAAAGAGGAGAACTGCTGCCCCTGTGTGCAGGAAAGCTGTCGTAGGGCATAGCACAGATCAGGCAGCACCACAGAGACAAAGCTTAAGCTGTCTGGGTGGCACTTGAGGTGCTGCTGGGCTGACACAACACAGTTCCCAAGTTTTGATTGGAGGGAAGACACATCCCGTTTCTGCAGGGAGTGCCAGGAGCATCACTGGTTCCTGAATCTGTGTTTCATACAACACAAAGTCATACCTCCAGCAGTCCAACAGCCTGATCATGAACTCCAATCCCCAAAGCCCCCGCTGCTTTCCCTCTTGTCACTCACTGCATCCAGCAATTAGCCATTCCTTGGAAAACTCTGTCTTTCCAGTGCTTGCAGGAGAGTGAACTGTCAAGGTAGCAATGTCACTGGCCTGGGATGACTTAATTTCTGATTACTTGCACAGATTGCATCTGATACAGGCACAGATTTCATTTGCGTTACCTTGGGTTTGCTTTGTGTTGCGTGTAGCGACCCACGTGCAGCCGGTCAGATTGGAGCGTTACCCTCTGGCATAATTTAGTCTTTGCAGCAATTAAAGGGTTAATTACAGTTGGCCATCAGATCTCTGAAAGCAGCCACCAGAGCCCACTGCTGCTCTGCTCTGTCTTCCTGTGGATTAGCATGACACATCCAAGTCTGCAGCTTGATCCCATAAGCTCAGGGAGAACTGGGAGAGTTTGGAAATTCGTCTCCAACACCCCTGTTCCCACAGCTTCCCCTGAAGTAGATCCACTCTGTAGTTGCTTGGCAAAGATGTTTCATAAGGCTTTGGAGAGTTCTGGATCTCTTCACAGCATCATGGAATCAGTTAGGTTGGAAAAGACCTCCAAGATCATCAAGTCCAACCTTTGACCAATGCCCGTTTTGAGGGCAGGGCAGCCCTGCTATGGATCCTCTCCTCTTGCAGGTGGGTGCTCTGGAGCACCTTTTCCTCCCTGTCCAGACTGACCGCAATTCCTCTGTTCCCAAAGAGCAGGGAAGTGGCACTGGAGCTGGTTCCATTTCTTGGCTTGCTCTGCAGCTCCTGGAAGCTGCTGGATTCTGCAGCAGCCATGGAGACTGTGTACAAGGCCAGGAATTGCTTCCCTCTGTCCTTCTCAGCTCCACAGTCAGGGAATTGAAGTGCATACCTTAGTTTGGGAAGAAAGCTGAGCTACTGGGGGCAGTGTTGTCTAACAGCTGGAACACGGAGGGGGGAGCAGGACTCTGGGTTTTGTTTTCAGTTTGACCCTGGTGGTGTGGGCTGGGCTCTCACTGATTCCTCTGCGTCGGCCTCCCTGACTGAGCAATGGGGCTGGGAGTGTTGTCTTGGTTATTGATGGGAATTAAATGCTTGTGGAGGGTTTCAGTGCTTGGCTGCTGGATAAATGCCCTGGATTTCTAATTCCTGCTTGCCTGGTGCTCTGCCATCCTTGTGAGAAGGCTTGTATAGGTAAAACATCCTATAGCAGCTCTTGGGAAGCTGAGTCTTCCCTTTGAGCAAGGTGAACGTCAGGGCAGCAAAATGGAGATGTGGACTCCCTTTGACAGGTTCATTGGTACCCTCGGTCCTGCCTTCCCACCCTGCTTGTGCTTCACCCCCTTCGCCATCCTCCGAACCAAGCACACAACCTTGTGCTTCATGGGTACATCCTGCGTGGCACGTTTGGAGCCAGCAGGATCCCACTATGCTCTTGGAGCTAGGGAACCATTAATTTTACTTTTAAAGCATCTGAAAAAAAAAAAGTTTTGTTTTCTGTGCAGCTTTGTTTTTTACTTCATGGCTGTGCCATCAGTTTCCCAGAGACATCCCAGCCCCAGATGAGAAGTCAGCATTTACTCCAGCCCAAGGGGAGGAACCAGCTCCTGAGAGGAACACGTCTGTTCCCTGTAGGCACCTTGGGATGGAAGGACATGGGGCTGGCAGTGTTTTCCTTATAGGAGCATCCTGGGGAAAGGCAGCAGGCACAGGGATGGGTGTGCAAAGTGCCTCACAGTGAGGTTGGACTCAGCTCCAAGAGCCATCCGATGTCATGGGCTGGGTGAGCTGCTGCTGTGCCTTGGGAATGCAGAGCTGGGTCTGCTGGCTCCGGGTTTGGGATCAGGCAGTCGGGAATGCAGAGCTGGGTCTGCTGGCTCCGGGTTTGGGATCAGGCAGTTGGGAATGCAGAGCTGGGTCTGCTGGCTCTGGGTTTGGGATCAGGCAGTCGGTAGCTCTTGGCTGTAGTGTGTACGACAAGATCCCTGCTGGGAGTTGTTTGTTCAGTGATGGCTGATTAGAGGGAGAGGGGACTGGCCCTTTCCCCCTCTTTAGGGGTGTGTTTTCCTACTCCAACTGGAGTTTGAGGGTGTCTTGATCCTCTGCCTAATGAAACTGGGTGAAGGGCATGAGGAGCTGCCAAGGCAGCCTGGAGCTTGGCTGCCAGGGGAGGGCTTTGGTCCTCAAGAACATGAAACATGTTTCAGCAACAGCATTTTTTTCCTTGATTGAATCTAGAGCAGAAAATCCCTCAGCAGGAGCTCAAGCTTGCTGTTGGGATGAGATACAGGCTTGTGACAGGGCTGGGGCAAACCTTCCTCTGGCTGCAAATCAATCTGTACACTTGTTTCTTCCAGCTTCTTGGGGTCCTAATTCTTGCCGGCCCATGGGCTGTCTAGTGGTAGAATCTTGGATCATAAAGGTTGGAGAAGCCCTCTAAGACAATCTAGTCCAACCATTCCCCCAGTGCCACTGTGTTCACCATTAAACCACATCCCCGAATTCTACATCCATGTGTTTCTTGAACACCTCCAGGGATGGTGACTCCACCACCTCCCTGGGCAGCCTGTTCCAATTCTTGACAACCAGAAGCAATTCTTCCTGATGTCCAGCCTGAAGTGTTTTTCAGCTGGGTAAGGCTGTAAGAGCTCGATGCACAGAGTAAGGGAGTTGCCTGAGGTCACACAGGGAGTTTGTGTTCGAGCCCAGCCCTGAGCCCTCCCAGTCTCCTGGGGTGCAGCTGAGTGTGACAAGCACGTGGGATTGCACGTGGGGCCGCTCTGACGGGAAGGTCGTGCAGAGTGAGATGACGTGNGGGAATGCAGAGCTGGGTCTGCTGGCTCCGGGTTTGGGATCAGGCAGTCGGGAATGCAGAGCTGGGTCTGCTGGCTCCGGGTTTGGGATCAGGCAGTCGGGAATGCAGAGCTGGGTCTGCTGGCTCCGGGTTTGGGATCAGGCAGTCGGGAATGCAGAGCTGGGTCTGCTGGCTCCGGGTTTGGGATCAGGCAGTCGGGAATGCAGAGCTGGGTCTGCTGGCTCCGGGTTTGGGATCAGGCAGTCGGGAATGCAGAGCTGGGTCTGCTGGCTCCGGGTTTGGGATCAGGCAGTCGGGAATGCAGAGCTGGGTCTGCTGGCTCCGGGTTTGGGATCAGGCAGTCGGGAATGCAGAGCTGGGTCTGCTGGCTCCGGGTTTGGGATCAGGCAGTCGGGAATGCAGAGCTGGGTCTGCTGGCTCCGGGTTTGGGATCAGGCAGTCGGGAATGCAGAGCTGGGTCTGCTGGCTCCGGGTTTGGGATCAGGCAGTCGGGAATGCAGAGCTGGGTCTGCTGGCTCCGGGTTTGGGATCAGGCAGTCGGGAATGCAGAGCTGGGTCTGCTGGCTCCGGGTTTGGGATCAGGCAGTCGGGAATGCAGAGCTGGGTCTGCTGGCTCCGGGTTTGGGATCAGGCAGTCGGGAATGCAGAGCTGGGTCTGCTGGCTCCGGGTTTGGGATCAGGCAGTCGGGAATGCAGAGCTGGGTCTGCTGGCTCCGGGTTTGGGATCAGGCAGTTGGGAATGCAGAGCTGGGTCTGCTGGCTCTGGGTTTGGGATCAGGCAGTCGGTAGCTCTTGGCTGTAGTGTGTACGACAAGATCCCTGCTGGGAGTTGTTTGTTCAGTGATGGCTGATTAGAGGGAGAGGGGACTGGCCCTTTCCCCCTCTTTAGGGGTGTGTTTTCCTACTCCAACTGGAGTTTGAGGGTGTCTTGATCCTCTGCCTAATGAAACTGGGTGAAGGGCATGAGGAGCTGCCAAGGCAGCCTGGAGCTTGGCTGCCAGGGGAGGGCTTTGGTCCTCAAGAACATGAAACATGTTTCAGCAACAGCATTTTTTTCCTTGATTGAATCTAGAGCAGAAAATCCCTCAGCAGGAGCTCAAGCTTGCTGTTGGGATGAGATACAGGCTTGTGACAGGGCTGGGGCAAACCTTCCTCTGGCTGCAAATCAATCTGTACACTTGTTTCTTCCAGCTTCTTGGGGTCCTAATTCTTGCCGGCCCATGGGCTGTCTAGTGGTAGAATCTTGGATCATAAAGGTTGGAGAAGCCCTCTAAGACAATCTAGTCCAACCATTCCCCCAGTGCCACTGTGTTCACCATTAAACCACATCCCCGAATTCTACATCCATGTGTTTCTTGAACACCTCCAGGGATGGTGACTCCACCACCTCCCTGGGCAGCCTGTTCCAATTCTTGACAACCAGAAGCAATTCTTCCTGATGTCCAGCCTGAAGTGTTTTTCAGCTGGGTAAGGCTGTAAGAGCTCGATGCACAGAGTAAGGGAGTTGCCTGAGGTCACACAGGGAGTTTGTGTTCGAGCCCAGCCCTGAGCCCTCCCAGTCTCCTGGGGTGCAGCTGAGTGTGACAAGNCAGCCTGTTCCAATTCTTGACAACCAGAAGCATTCTTCCTGATGTCCAGCCTGAAGTGTTTTTCAGCTGGGTAAGGCTGTAAGAGCTCGATGCACAGAGTAAGGGAGTTGCCTGAGGTCACACAGGGAGTTTGTGTTCGAGCCCAGCCCTGAGCCCTCCCAGTCTCCTGGGGTGCAGCTGAGTGTGACAAGCACGTGGGATTGCACGTGGGGCCGCTCTGACGGGAAGGTCGTGCAGAGTGAGATGACGTGCTGGGGGTGCACGTGCATCCAGCTGCCCCTGCAGCATCCTCAGGCTGGCAGAGCTGCATCTGCTGTCTGTCCTAGTCCTGAAGGCAGCACAGCTGAGATTTGGGTGGTTTTGGAGTGGAGAAAGCATCTGGTCACTGCATCCCTCTGTCTCCTCGTGAGGATCTGGCCCTGCCCCTCGTGTCCGTGGGGATCCTGCCTCAGCAGGGCTGTTAAGAGACCGTTCCTCCTTTCCAAGCAGCAGGACTCATTTAGGTACGTTTGGTGTGACTAGAGGAGCAACATTTCATCATGAACCTGTGCCAGGGTTCTGGATTAATCATTACTGCACTTAATGGGTTGTAACTCAAAGCAAGAACCGTCTGCATCACCCAAGGACTCTGCAGGCCAAACCAGTGGGGATCAGATGCTGGCAGGGCTCTGCTCCAGGAACCGGGGCTGCTGCGGGGCGGCAGCGAGCGGAGAGCGGTGGGTAATAGGTAGGAGGGAGTTAATCATTCACTGGATTCCTGAGCTACAAACTCTCTCCTCAGTATTTTTTCTGGTGTGTTGCTGGAAAGGAAATGGGGGTATGTGAAGCAAAACCATACTTAACAAGTCACAGTAGCCCTGGTGTGTGTAGGATTTCTTGCCGTGTGCTGGGGGTGGAGCTCCCCTGTGAGAGGAGACGCTTGAATGGTCTGATAGAGCAGGGCTGGGATATTTGATAGAGCTGCACCTTTCACTTTGGATGCATGGGCCAGGGACTGGAGAGGGAGGTGTCTGGCCTTTGACCTGTTGAGACCCAACTCAAACAGAAGTGGGAAAACTTAATAAAATAGAAGGATGCAATTACTTACCAAGAGTCCAGCCCTGCCAGCCAAAACATGAGTCAGCTACCTCTCATAAATCTTGAGATTAAAAATAAACAGGCCAAATGCTGTTGCCTTCTGTGTTTTGAGCCTGAACTCTCATGTAGGAGACATCTGCAGGCATCCATACCTCTCAATAAGGAGATACAGAGGAGTAAAAGACTTCAGCAAAATAAAAGGGAAGGAAAAGGCAGAGATTATAATTTAATGTCGTGATTCTGGGAGACAACTTTAGGGAACCCACCACTTCTTTTAGGACAGGGTTGGGTATATCTTGTAATTCTTTTGGGCTTAAAAGTGGGTCATGTAGAGCTACATACCACAGGACCAGATACAGGCTGGCTTGGTTGGAATTCCAGCGAGGCTGATACAGGCACTGAGGTTGCTAAAGAAACAGCTGGACTCTTCAGGGTCAATTTTAGAGGATTGATCACGTGGTCGGATGGCTTGTACGATGTCTCTGTTATTTAGAGGTAAATATTTAATCAGTGGTAACCCAAGGCTAATCTGAATTCTGTACCACGCAGAGCTTTCCATCAATACAGGAATCTGAGTGTCCCTGCCTCTCCCTCCCAGCCCTGATTCACCTCCCAGACATCACTTAGACCTTGAGAAATTTTATCCCTGAGCTTGTTTATGCCTCTTCCTGATGTGGAAGAGTGGTTGCAGAGTTGGGATGGTGGTTATGGAGTGGTTCGGGGTTGGGATGGTGGTTATGGAGTGGTTCAGGGTTGGGATGGTGATCCTTCTTTCCAACCTCAACTCCGCTGTAATGCTGGATTATACCCTTAAGAGCAGTGGCTGTGGTGGATTACATAATCCCTGTGCACGGAGTGTGCTGCAGCGAGGCCGGTCAGTAATGTCCTTTTGGATGCGAGAGGAAGAGGATGCTATGGAAACCTAACTTGTTGTTATTATATGGGAATGAAATTTATTATTTCTCTCTTCTGCCTCAGTTTGTGATTACACCATGGAGCAATTTTTAGCCTTGGCAAGAAGGTGATTTAACGTAAGGCCAAAGATGCAGCTTGACTCGGTGTCTGCAGTAAATCCTGAGCAGCGATGGTGCTGTCTGGGGCTCGAAGGGCCTCGGGAACTGGGCAGATCCTCCTCCTGCCAGCAAAGCTGATGGAAGGGTTGATTTATGGGTGTCATACTTCTTGACGTTGCTGTGGTGTCCAGAGTTTACCAAGTTGTTTATTGAGACCTTCCAGAGTCTCCGTGTGGAGCCTGAAAAGGGATCAGGCAGCATTGACGTGTCCCGCTGTGCCAAACCTGCTCTTGGGAGCCTTCCAGTCTGGGCAGAGCTTGGAGCAGAGGCCACGGATGGTGCTGGCAGGGCACAGAGCACACTGCAAGCCGTGGCTTGTTGGGGCACTCTGTCTGTACCATTTTATTTGTCTTGGCCTCGACTTGGTGTTTTCTTGCTCTTCTTTCCCTTTTAAACAAAGCAGATTTACTGGTGGTTTGTATGTACCACTGACACCCTCTGCCACAATCACCCTCGTGGGTTTTTATGTTCTGTTTATGAAGAATAGGGAAGTTTAATTTTGTATTTAATTACTAAACATACTAAACACAGTCCAAGGCGTTTGCCCAAACCTGAAGTTGAAGCATCGGCCTCCCCAGAGACTCCTCTCAACACTGTCAGTGTTTGAGTCCCCTGTGCCAGGGAGGGGGCTCAGCTCTGGGCGTCTCTTTTATTCAGCATAAAGTGAAACAACAACAACATTAATCTGTTTGCTTTAGAGAAAAAGTCTGTGAGCTGTAAGGGGAGTGACTTTCTCTTTTTTAAGAGGTCTGGCTGCTCTGGGAAAATCTGTCCTAGTTGGTCTCTGATGGCTCATTTCTAGTTTTTTGGTGTGTGCTTCACTGTGTGCTGTGTGCTGCCTTGGGGTGTTAGACTTAACAGTGTTAGCAGCAAATACTTGGAGTTCAGGTGGACCATCTCAGGACCTGTGCTTGGGAGCCTTGGGGAAAAGAGCAAATTGAGGGAGATTTAGGCTGAGTAGTCAAGAAAAGATTTCTGAGAGGAAGAATGAGTACCGGTGTTGGTCCTAGTGTGTGCTTGGGTAGGGAGTAGGCAATAATTTAATATAGTTGATATATCTTATAAGTTTGATGTCCTGTACATACTGACCTGGGAAAGAAACATCTCTTGGGTTTGCATGTGCAAAGCAAAAACTAAAAGGGCATCGTGTAGGGTGACTTTGGTGAGGTTCATCCTGGGGCACAGAGCCAGCACAAACACGGCCCGTGAAACCATCTCAGCCTTATTCTGAGGTCTTCAGGGGCATGGAGTGTTTCACAGGCCTTCTTTTGGTCTTGTATGCAGTGGAATGGCCAACCCTGGCTGGCTGAACCACAGCTTGGGACATGTCACCATTGCTGCGGTGTCACGGGCAGATGGAGGAATCAGACCGGGGACTCTGGGATGTGCCTTGTCCTGGTCAATGTGATTAAGAAATCAGGGGGGAAAAGCACCACAAAACCTGCAGGGAAGGGCTGCTTGCCAGAAGGATGGAATAATTAAAGAAAAAGAGTGGCTGTAGTAGAAGGAAAAATGCTGATTGTGAATCATCAACTGTCCGTGACTTTCCTGCTGTAAAAGGTTGAATGGTCCAGGCTGTGTATTTGTGCTGGCAGGGAGAGACCTCTACAATAACAGCCATACCCTGTTTAGCTTTGCTACTATTTGAGGGATCTGTGCCAGGACTTATTGGAATCCCCCGGGCAGGCCTTTAGAAGATCTTTTAAAATCGGTGGGGCTGCGGGATCAGAAACCCCTACTTGGTCTCCAGAGAAATTGGCTTTGTTTAAAAACAAAATGCACAGTAGGATGCTGAAGTGTGGTGAGACGTTTCATGCGACAGCGTTTAACGGGATCGGGAAAGGGATACCTCCCTGTAGTATTTGCAGGTATTAAATCATTAGGAAGATTAGCAGAGTTGCAAGACCTTCTTTCTTTTTTTTTTCTTCCCTAGACAGTTTATTCCACGTAATTGTATTCTATAAAAAGGATTATAGTTGTTGATCCTGTGAGAGAAGGGAACAGACACCGTAGTGATCCTCCCTTTAACAGATCCCTGACATGACCTGTAGTCTGAAGTGAATGGAATTAGCCTTTCTCTGATTCCTCACAGAACAATCATAGAATCCTGGAATGATTTGGGATGGAGAGGACCTTAGAGACCATGTCATTCCAACCCCCCTGCCATAGGCAGGGACACCTTCCAATAGACCAGGTTGCTCCAAGCCCCATCCAGCCTGGCCTTGAACACTCCAGCTGTGTCTCCGTTATGTATTTAATTTGAGGGAGAGACATCCCTTTTCCAAAGCTGATCAGAGGATGGAGTCTGCAGGAGCAGTCAGCTCCTTGTGAGGAGGGGGATGTGGGCACTGCCAGCCTGTCACACCAGCCCTGTGCCTGCTGTGGTTCCACTGGGAAGCAGACTGCAATCTCCAGGCCTCTTCCCTGCAGACTATGGAATTGCTCCTGTGAGTTCCTTCTAGCTTGCCCCAAGCTGAGATGAAACAGATGCTCTGGAGATAACGTGTCCTTGACCTGAAACTCATGTTGCTTACATACATGTATGGGCAACACATGTACCAGGACAGAGACTGATGCCTGGCACAAGCTGTGGAAGTTGTGCAGGATCAGAGCCTGCTGTGTCCTCCCCAGGGAAGCCCAAAAGTTCTCCCTAAGAAGCACACACCTGTGTTCTCAGCCAGTGGTGGCTTTTTCCACAGCCCCATCTTGTCCCCTTGGCCTGAAGCAGGAGGAGCAGGGAGCTGGGAGTTGTGCAGTTGCTGAGGGTCGTGTGGGCTGCAGGGAAGCAGCACAGAAGCTGTTTTACAGCCAGCAGAGGGTCCCAGGAGGGTCTGACTGAGCCAGAGGTCAGAGGTACATTGGTTTTGTTGCTGTGGACAGGTGGAGGTCAGTCCATGTCAGAGGGGAGAGTTGAGCTGAGGGGAGCAGCATAAAGGAGGTTATCTTGAGGTCAGCTGCATCTTTTCAGGATAAGCCAGTGACTTGACTGAAGCATTCTTCCAGAGCTCTTTCCAGGGATTTGTCCTTTGGTCTCCACCCCATACCTCCAGATATGTTGTATCCTGGATTTATCAGCCCCTGATACTTGGCAGATCGAGTAAAAGTTTTGGCTCTTTCCTATCTGGAGTTTAAATTTTCAAAGGAATGGGTAAGAGAATTAGATGTGCAAGTCCTTTTTAACCCGTGAGATCCAAACCCTTCCTTTCTGCGATGTCAGGCTCATGTTGTCCCAGCTGTGTCACTGCTGAGGTGTCACCTGTGCCACCCAAACCCTTGGAATGTTGAGGGGCTGTTGGCATCTCTTGGTGTACAACACGTGGAAGTGGTGGATCCCTGGGGGTGTCTGTTGGTCGGAGTGGGTCCGGAGTGGGGCACTGAGCAGGGTACTGTGGACAGTGATCCAGAGAGAACCAGAAATGTACACTGCCTGCACATGATCTGACTTGAAAGAACTCTGAAGAGTCCTGTTAGATGGGATATTGGGAAGGAATCCTTCCCTGGGAGGGTGGGCAGGCCCTGGCACAGGGTGCCCAGAGAAGCTGTGGCTGCCCCATCCCTGGAAGTGTCCAAGGCCAGGTTGGACGGGGCTTGGAGCAGCCTGGGCTGGTGGAAGGTGTCCCTGCCCGTGGCAGGGGTGGCACTGGATGGGCTTTAAGGTCCCTTCCAACCTGGGCCATTGCAGGATTCTGTGAGCTCGTGCAGGGAACAAATGAGCTCCTGTTTCCCAAACCTGTTCCCAAGACCTCCTGGTGCCGCGCTCGGGGCCCTGCGGGGCCCGGACAAGCTGCTCATTTCCCTTTGTACCTGCCTTGGGGCCTCTGAGCATCAGCGTTTTTTTAAGCAGAAATATTCTGACTGCATCACAGAAGACTTTCTAATGCTGAAAGGAAGCAGCCCAACCACACACATTATTAATGCCAGAAACCTGCAAATGCCTTTTGTATGGGAACCAGCAGGTCTATATTGGGTTCTAATTGGTTTTTGTTTTCAGAAGGAAGATGTTTAAGGTTCTATAGTGAACATACTCCAAAAATACTGAGAGCAGAGCCCTCCAACCCAAACAACCACATCTGAAAAAATCCGGGGGAGCTGCTCTCGGTACCAGCCCGGGACAGGGATTAGGGGGAGATCCATCCTTTGGCCTCTCGTGGACCATTCCCTTTGCTCTGTCTGTCCGGTTGCAGAGCAGCCTGGCTCTGGGTTTGACCTCTGATTTATGGCACAGAACGTCACCCAGAGCTGCTGTGCAATGAATTCCTTGAGTGTTTCAGTTCCAGTAGGGATTCGTGGGCCTGACTTTGAGTTATTGAGTCTTTGTGCTGGAGAGATGTTTACAGCAGTGACTTGGAAGCCCTTTTTCCCAGGGAATTGTGGAAATATTGTTATCTCAAGCTTCAGAAGGAACTTCTGCGCAGAGACCACCCAGGACTCAAGCCTACCTGCCACCAGAGCACCTCTGCTCCCCCATGTACCTGGGGGGAGACAGAGAAATTTGGCACAGGCTGGGCTGAGTCCTCATCAGCTGGAAGGGCTGGATCCCCCAAAAGCTATGGATGAGCAGAGGTGATGAAAGGGGATGTTCTCATCAGTGAAGTTTCTGGGTATCTTCAGCCTGATGGGTAGCAGAGCTGAGCCCTTGTTTCTGTTGGGAGAACATCCCTTCCCAAGGGCCGGCAGGTTTTCCCCTTGTTGCTGTACCACAGGACTCGTTTCCCTTCCTCATTCATGTCACTCCTTCTCTTCCTGCTGCTGGTGGAGGCTGCCAAGCCTTTTGTTTCTTCCTCCCCCGTAGCTGTGTCTGCATCCACTGCTGTTTGTGTTCCTGCTTTCCTTTAGAAGCTTTTTTGGGTTTTTTTGAACGTCAGTTGCATTTTTGTAGTGTTTGGATCCTGCCAGCGAGCAGTCACTGTACGAGGGAGAGGGTGATGTCCCTGTTTTGTCACCTGTCCCGAGCAGACCAGGTGGGCTGAAGACCAGTATCCACCAGCAAACCAGTTTAACCAGCAGACCTGTAGCTTCCCTCCTCTGCAGACCATGGTGGGAAGCAGTCAAGGCTCCCTCCAGCTTCTTCTGCTGCAGAGTGCCGTGACAGCCACTGCTTTTCAGAGGTGATGGAGAAACACCCCCTTGTCCTTGTCTCTCCTGGGATTTTCTTTAGCACAGGAAAAACTTGGACACCTGGAAGTGACGTAGGAGCCCAGACCAGTCTGGAATCTCTTGAAAGAGACGTCCCAGGAGGGGATGTCCGTGCCCAGGCCGGGGTGGGTCGGTGGGGCTGTGCAGTGGGGCAGGATGGGGACGGGCGTTACATAACGCGCCGCTCGGCTCCAGAGACACGTTCAAGTGATTCATTGGAGGCTCTGGCAGCCGCTTCCCTGTAATAATATTTTAAACATTACTTTTCCACTGGCCCTTGCCAGCAATCGTTATTTTGTGCTGTGGAGGCTGTAAAATTTCACTTCAAGGATGGGTTTCACTCCCGTTACAAAATGTGTCTGGAATGTGCAGATGTTTCCTTCAGGGAATAGCGAGCCAATCGGCTCTAGCACATCATCCCCACGGGGAGGACTCAACGTGCTAAGCAGCCCTATTCACAAATCCCAAACAAACACACGCACAGAGCCCCGTGGAGCCGAACCCGGGCCGGGCACATCGCTGCCAGCCCCGGTGATGTAAAACCCAGGGTGTGCTGGGGCTGCACAGGGGTTTGGACTGGGCTGCAGCGACACACGGGCTGGGCACGGAGAGGTCCCACCATCGACTCTCACACGGTCCTGGAAGAATGATGAAAAATTTGGCTTATTGGGTGCCAATTAGGAGGGTTGGGACTAGGTGATCTTTAAGGCCCCTCCCAACCCAAACTGTTCCAGGGTTCTGTTGATTTGAAGCTGAAAGAGAGCGGGATTAGATGGGATACTGGGAAGAAGTTCTTTACTCGGAGAGTAGTGAGGCCCTGGCACAGGGTGCCCAGAGAAGCTGTGGCTGCCCCAGCCCTGGAAGTGTCCAAGGCTGGGTTGGAGCCACCTGGGCTGGTGGAAGGTGTCCCTGCCCATGGCAGAGGGTGGAACTTGATGGGCTTTAAGGTCCCTTCCAACCCAAACCGTTCTTGGATTTGGGATTCTGTGATTAACATCCCGCAGGTATCCAGAGGTTGTGCATGTCAAGGACGAAGCAGCTGCTGTAGGTGTGCCAGAATTAGAGAAAATGGAAAGATGGGATTTAATTGCACAAAAAAATAGTTTGCATGAGGAGCGGAGAACGCTGGAAGTTGCTTTTTATGGAACAGCTTCAAATTAAGGCTGTAACCATTCCTGAGGGATATCTGATGGGGCTGGTCCTGTTTTCTAGGAGGATCCAGGAGTTCACTAATTTTTTTACTTCTCTAATTTTCTCTTATCTTTATTGCAAGGAATGGGAGAACAAAGCCCTTAGGGGCATCAGGTCCTAAAAGAGGAGCCCTTAAAGGTGCTATCTGTCATGGACACAAGGAAGTCTGAAGAGGCACTTTGAAGGGTCTGGAATGACCGAACAAGGGGCAGTGCCAGAGGGCAGGGTTAGATGGGATATTGGGAAGAAATTCTTCCCTGGGAGAGGGGTGAGGCCCTGGCACAGGGTGCCCAGAGGAGCTGTGGATGCTTGAAACTCTGTCTCTAGTGTTGTGGGAGCTTGGAGAAGAAACGGAGGCAGTTATGGAAAATAAATATACAAGATACAATGCTGGAAAGAGAAATGTTGGTAGTGAGGAGCGTGGGCTGAGCTCAAGCCCATCAAACACTGATAAGCAAAAGAACTCAAGGCAAAGTCTGTGGCCAGCAAGGTTGAGAAGAGTAAAGAGTTTTTCAAGTGTTGGCAATTGAAGGAGTTAGATGATACTGGTCTGTTAATAGCTGGACATGGTGAAATTATCAATGAAAATACAGAAAAGACAAGACTGCTTGGTAAATATTTCTGTTTTCTGTTTGGAGAAAAACCAGATGATGTATTTGTATCATATGAGGATGATGAAACACTTTCCACTCCAACAGTAACCGAGGAGGATGTTAAACAGCTGCTATTAATGTTAGACCTTCTTAAACCAGCAAATTCAGATATTTTGTATCCAAGAATTTTAAAAGATCTGGCTGAAGAGCCCTCTGGGCTATTAATGTCCACTTTTAATGGATTTTTGGGAATTGGGGAGATTCCCAAGGGCTGGATGAAAATGAATGTGGTGCCAGCGTTCACAGAAGGTAAATGGGATGGTACAAACATTTGTTATCTGAGTGTCCTGATTTTCTGTCCCAAGGAGACACAATACATTGCATAGCATGGCATTAGCTAAAAATTAAAGGGGATGGTGTAATTAGTGGCAGTCAACATGGAAAATTCCCTTCTGGAAAATAGATCTCATGAACCTCTGCCTTTTAAGTAGGTTTACAGATGGAGGAGATGAAGATGCTGACGTTGATGTAATGCACATCTGACTTCAGTAAGAGGGCAGAATTTGAATTCTGAGTCAAATTTTCGAGTTTGACTCAATGGCACCTGTATTTGTCAGGAATTGGAATGAAAAAGTCAGCACTACATGTATTAAAGGAATTAAATACTGCACCAGAGTATATAATGAGACTTCCCTGTCTGTTCTCATACTGGGTTGGGTCCCATGTGCCTTCTGTGTGTCTGCCTTACCTGCCACGAGAGGTGGCTTTGGCTGGTTGCTGGTGTCACTCCGAAGTTTTACAGTCCTTTGTGAACTCAGGTCAGATGGTCTAGTGGAAGGTGTCTCTGCCCATGGCAGGGAGTGGAACTGGATGGTCTTTAAGGTCCCTTCCCACCCAAACCGTTTCGGGGTTCTGTGAGCCCCTCTAAGGGCCACCTTTTGCTGCCTCTTGGCTTTGGTTTCCATTTGGTTTGGTGGCAGTGCCATGTGGTGCCTGACAACGAACTGACTGTTCTCCCCGTGTGAGAAATGAGAGAATTATCTCCCGACTGTTCGAAGAAATCACTTTTGATCTGATACTGCCTTAGCAGTCTCGTCTCATCTGGCTTGTGCTCTGAATTCAGCTCTGGAGTGGCATTAAGATTTTTACGGATCTCCTCAGGGTGTTTTGGAGGATCAGGCAGTTCTTGGTTCATGGCTCTTGTGCTGTATTGATGGTGCCCAAGTTGTTCCCCCGTTCCTTTTGGGATACAAAACACAGATACCCCAGAGGGTTTCCAAGGAACATGTAAATATTTTTTCATCCTTTATCAGTGTTTGCAACATTTGCTTTGGAGAAGCCTTTCTGGAGGTCTCTGTGTCCCTTGGCTCCAGCTCCTATGTCAGTGACATATCACTGCTATTGCTCCAGCAGCATCCTGAGCCTCCTGCATCCTGTGAACCTTGTCTGGGGCTCTTGTTTATTGTGTACTGCAGGATTTGTGGTGCTGGGACAAAATAGCATTGGAATGTTATTATTTCTGACAGAGATGTAGCATCTCTAGAGGACAGCTGTCCAAGGAAAGGCCTCACATTAAAATAAATACAAACTGAGTAATAAAAAAAGAGGATTCCAAGATTATCTGCTCCATCCCCTGTTCTGGGGGTGAATTAGTATCAGCAGTACCTAAACATTTATGGGAAACTCTTCACTTCTGTAAGGAAGATTAGGCACTAAGTAGCTCAGCTGTGTAATCCCTAAATTACAGCTTCCCGAGGGCTCGCTGTTCAGGGTAAAATCAAGTATTCCTGAGCTCCCAGCGTGCTGGTTTGGAAACACGCTGGATTTTCGTTAGACCAGAGCTGGGCACTGGAAGAGCTGTGTGTTGGCACACAGTGCCACAGGACAGGTGTGGCTTTGGGGAAGGAAGTGGGGACCTGCGTGGAAAGGGGTCGGATTTGGGCTGCAGGCGCCTAACGCGGTCTGCTTGAGCCCTGCCACGTGTGCTGGGAAGATACTTGGATTCATCACATCTTTGGTTTCTTTGCAGACTTTCCATGAAACAAGTGCGTATTTGCGGGGCTGACGTTTCCCTGGCTGGAGCTGCAGGCAGCTCATTTATGTGCAGCACTAATTATGGACATCAGCTTGATTGAAATATTTGAGCTGCTGCTTTCCCAGGCTGAAGGTTTTCCCTGTTCCCATCTTTTAGCTCCGTGCCACAGGGCTAGGTGATGCCTGTTTGGTCCTTGCTTCGTGCCACATGAAGTCACCTCTTGTCAGTGAGGGAGGGACCACTGCTGGTGGCTCAGAAGGTGCGACCTGACATGAAAAGCCTCTCCTGTAGCCGTGGCCATCCCTGTATCCGGCTCCTCATCCCCCTGGAGCGCCCTCCTGACCTCCACAAGCGCAGGAGGCTCCCGGTGACATCCCAGTGCCCCCCTTGCCTTTGGCTCCATTGTTTGGGTGTTGGGAACGAGGAGATGTGAAGTCAGTTCAGTCTAAGAATAACTCGTAAGAGGAGCCGTGCTGCGGGTCCCGGGAGCCCCCCCCGGCCGGGGCAGAGCCAGGGGGCTCATGATGCCATCGCCTAGGGGCCAGAACGTGATGTCGCTCCATGAGGTAACACGTCCCCTTTGTTGGAGTGGCTTCCTCCCTGGTCTGGCTTTATAACCATATTTGGGAAAGTCTTTGGGAAGCTGCTGGCTGTGGGGACGTGAGGAGCTGCTCCCGGAGTCACAGCTGCACTGCAGGCAGCTCCCACCTGGAGGGAGGGCCTGTCCTCACCCTGCCGGGGATGCCCTGGCCGTGGTGAGGGTGTTCTGGCTGTGGCAGGAGTGCCCTGGCCGTGGAAGGAATGCTCTGGCCGTGGTGCCATGGTGGGGGTGCCCTGGCTGTGCTTGGGATGCCCTGGCCATGGTTGGGATTCTCTGACCATGATGGGGTGCCCTGGCAGAGGCAGGGATGGCTGGGCTGTGCATCCTGCAGGTGCGAGCAGCCTTGCCTCCTCCGTTTGCTCTGGGAATGAGGCACAGGAGCAGAGGGAGTGTGGGCCAGCAGCACCAGGAAGGACTTCTGTGTCACCTGGGCTGCTCTGAGCTCTCAGCTCAGACTCTTGCAGGGCTCGGGGCTCAGTCTCTCCCCTTCTCCTGAGCTGGGAAAAGCCTGTGGCCCCAACCCAGCAAGACAAGCAGGATTTACTCCTATAAATCCAGGGGTCGTGTTGTTCTGGTGCTCTGGGAGAGGCTTGAGCAGGAGAGAGCAAGGCAGTGAGGTGAGGAAGGAGCGTTGCTTCATCCCTCTGCTCAGGGAGCCCGCAGTGATGGAGTGACCTGCTGGTGGTCCTGCAGCAGCTGGGAGAGACATCTGGGTCTGCTTTGCACCAGACCCAACCAACCCCTGGCACAGCTGCCCTTCAAGGGAGTATTGAGAGGGCTTTGTGGTTCTTCAGGAGGACACAGGTTACAGAATGTTGCAAGGATGCTCCTATCCGTGCCTTGCGTTTTCCTGTCAACAATTAGGATTTTGCGGTGGGAAGAAAAACATTTCAGTTGTAGATTAATATTTGTGAAAAAGTCTTTTGGGGCAAATTCCTCAGAGATAGCAGGACTTGGGCCAGCATTTGAAACTCATAAATTCAAAATGAGCTAATAAATTGTCATCGTGCTGTGACAGCCTTGGGGAGATGAGGGTGCTCACAGCTGCCTGCCACCAGCAAAAGGCCCCTCCTGGGCTTGGGCTGCAGCTCCTGGAGGTGATGTGTAGTGGAGCTGGACTCCTCTTGCGTTGGAAAACCCCTGCTTTGGCATTATTGAAACCAGAAGCTGGGGCTGAAGGTCTCTGTGTGCTGTTGCCCTCCTGTCCACGCTGAAAGGCAGAGAGCTTGTGGTGCAGGAGAGCTGTGAGACTGTTCCTGCCAGCTAGGGTGTCCCTGCACCTACTGCAAGACCACAGCACTGCTTCCCATGCCCAGCACCCAGAAAAATCCATGTCTTTTCAGATTTCCATATGCAAATCTGAAAATCTCTATCCCCACCTCTGCACACAAGCACTATGACTTCTGCTGTGCTTCCTGGGAATGTTGCAAGCCAAAAGACGGAGCAAAGAGGAATCAGATCAGCAAAATCCCCTGGTTTTTCCTGGCTCCAGCATGCAAAAGCACATAGAGTTTTTCCTTCTCTGTTCTGGTAAGTCTGTTCTGTGTGTCAGGCAGGATCAGCACTGCACTGCCTTTTGTTCCTGGAGACAGGGAAGTGTTTGCCATGGCAACATGTGAGGCAGCTTTTTGGGCTGTGCTTTTTGGGATCTCTTGGGCAGTTCGTGGCTCTGTGAGCGGATGGAAGGCTCTGGAAGCAGTGGGGCTTCCTTGTGTCTCACCAGCCGTCTCGCATGTCCCTGTTCCTTGTCCTCACTGGGTGCTGCGTGTGGAATGGTGCAGCCTGGCTTTGCAGAGCGTCCTGGAACGGCTTGGGTTGGAAGGGACTTTAAAGACCATCTAGTCCAACCCCCTGCCATGGGCAGGGACACCTTCCACCAGCCCAGGTTGTTCCAAGCCCTGTCCAACCTGGCCTTGAGCACTTCAGGGATGGGGCAGCCACAGCCTCGGTGGTGAGGTGAGAAATGGGAGCATTGCTGGGAGCACGAGTGGACTTTGGTGAGCGTTGCTGGGAGCTGTCGTTCCCTGGTTCTTCTGGAACTTCACTGCCCCACAAAAACCTTAGCTTCGATCGTGGCTTACAGACTTGGAGCTTCTTTCCTACTGCCCCAGCCTGCATGGAGGCTCCTTTGCACTCTCCTCTCCATCTCCGGATGCTTTTCCCATTACTGTTCTGGCTGGACTCTCTGTGCCAAAAGGGCTGGGGAAGGCACAGGCCGGCGCTGCCCCCTCCCCTTCCCTCCCTTGTGAGCTGGGGGCAGAGCGGGCCCACAAATGACATAATGAGAGCATGACATCAGGCTTGGCAGCGGGGCTGGCCGTGCTCTGCCGAACATTATATGTTCCGTGGAATTAAGGAGCAAACAGCAGTGCACCAAAAAAAGCCTGCCCACCACAGTGCTGCAGAAATAAACCCTGGGCTGGGCTCTGCAGGGCCTGTCTGAGCATCCCAGGGGGACAGAGCGAGTCACTGAGCCCTCGTGCTCGCTTCCATCCTGGTGCTTCAGGGCAGGAGCTGTGTGAGAAGCTGGTGCTTTGTGTCCCCAGAAGTTCCCCAAGCCCATCAGCAGGAGGTCGGGCTGGTGGTGTCTGTGATGGACCCATCCTCTCCCTCCTGGGGAGGTGGGCTGTGGAGAGGTTCAGGGATGCACCCAGCATCACACAGGGACTTGGCAGCAGGGCTGGCATGGAGCTGAAGGCTCCCAAGGCTCAGGTTGATGCCCTCATTGTTAAAGGTTCCCATATCCAAAGTTTCACCTTCCTCACACAACCAACTCATTTTCCAGAAGGATTCAAAAACCTCCTGTTGCTGGGCTGGTCGGTGAAATGTGGCTGTGTGTGCTGGGGCGTTTGGGGAGCTGCAAGGGGAGCTCTGTAATGCAGTTCCTGTCCTGTACCATAGTTGTTGGTGGGTTTTGGTGCCCCATATCCCACAGAACATGAGAAGCCTTCCAGCCTCCTCTGGCATTGCACAGCTCCATTTTATGGGTGTGGAAACTGAGGCAGGACAGAGAAGTGGTGACTTTTGGCTGCCTTTTCCAGGCAGCACAGCCTGTTCTCAAAATCCCCCAAGACACAGGGAACTGCATTTCTCTTTCTCCTCGTGGGGAGGGCGTCAGGCTGTGTGTGCAGAGCATGTCAATGGGGAGCCTTGTTTGCTGCTGGCTTCAGCTCTGCTTTGAACCTGCTCCGAATTTCCTCCAGCCTGGCAGTGGGCTGGGAAAATACAGTCGTGGCAGTCTGTGGCACCGCCAGGCTCAGCTTGGTCCCACAGTCTTTGCCTTGGCTTTTATTGCTCAGTATTTCCTGGTCGGTTTCTTTCTTTTTTTTGCTGCAGCCCAGCTTGGTTCACAGCCACCTTTCCCATGCCAGGAGGCATGATATGATTTTCCATACAAGCTGGGGAGGGAGCAGTGGGAGAGGGCAGGCAGGCAGCTGGGAGCCCAGCTCCCTGGCTCATGGCTGGAGGTGGCAGCACTGGATCCACCACCACCCCTCTTTTCTCCCAGCTGTCCCGTCAACAGGAGCTCTGCTTCCCTTGCAGGCTCAGCTCCGAGGAGGTCAGAGAGGCCCTGAAGATCGAGCCCAACCATTCCCCCAGCACTGCCAAGGCCACCACTAACCCATGTCCCCAAGTGCCACATCCACACGGCTTTTACATCCCTCCAGGGATGGGGACTCCCCCTGCCCTGGGCATCTGGACAGCCCCTTCTGTGAAGGACTTTTCCCAATATCCAACCTGCCCCTGCCCTGTCCCACCTGAGCCCCTTCCCTCTCCTCCTGTCCCTGTTCCCTGGGAGCAGAGCCCGACCCCCCCGGCTCCCCCCTCCTGGCAGGGACTTGCAGAGCCAGAAGGTCCCCCCTGAGCCTCCTTTTCTCCAGGCTGAGCCCCCTCAGCTGCTCCTGGTGCTCCAGCTCCTTCCCCAGCTTCACTGCCCTCGCATTTCAAATAACTTGAACGTTATTCAGAGAAGCTGACTGACCCCTGGGAGTCAAGGATTTGGGTCTTGGCCTTCCCTTATCTGAAGTTTAAGTTTCCTCAGAGATGGAATGGAAATAACAACAAAGGATGTTTGGAAAGGGCTGGGAATGGTGTCAGACCAACCTCTCCTGCCTGGCATCGTGGCAGAGGGATGGAGCAGAGCAGATCTGCCCTGCTAGAATCTTTCACTTCCCACGTGGGAAGCAGCAGAATGGGAGATGCAGGGAGGGCTTGGGGCTGGGTGCCAAGGGTCTGGTGCACCTCGTGCCATCTCTGAGGGTGGGAGCTTCCCCCTGCCCCACGGTCCCCCCTCCCTGCAGCCAAGCAGCACTTTGGAAGAGGCTCTTGGAAATGGCAGAGCCCTGTTTTTGTAGCAGCTGCAGGTTTGTTTTGGAGGTTTTGCTTGTCTGGGCAAGGATCGGGAAGGCATCTGAGCTGGAACACCATTTCCTTCGGTTTTGGACTTGAGGTGCTGCCTAGAAACTAGATGGGCAGTTTCCAGGTATTTCAAAGGAGCAGAGAAATGTTTGTACTGGTCTCCCTGCAAGGTAACCGGTTGGTGGTCTGGTCCTTTCCAGAGTGGGGCAAGTACTGCAGGAAGGAGCAGGGCCAGAGGGGCACAAGGTACAGAAAATGCTCGACAAGTGGAACCGGAGCCTCCCCGAGGAAGGGTCTGTCCCGGCTGGCAGCAGCTGGGATTCCAGTCCCAGCTGTCTTGGGTGCCTGTCTTCCAAGTAGGAGCTGGAAACAGGTTTGGGGGTGACTTTGGTGTCCCCTGTGCAGAATGTGACCCCCAGGTGGGCTGTGTCACTTCAGCCAAGGATGCTCTGTGCTCTTTGCTGCTGTCCCCGCTGCCCTGACACAAAGGTCTGGGGGTGATCGGATATTCCTGGTACCATCCTTTCTCCAGTGTAGTTCTTGAGCTTTTATTTTGCACATTTCTTGAACTTCTCTGTTGGTTTTGCTGGTGAACTCTTCTGAATCCACTCTCAGCTTGGCAAAGAACTTCCAGACAGCAAAATCAGGGAAAATAAACCTTTCAAAGAGACATCCATCCCTATTACTTATCCCCAAAATTTCCTGGAATCATACACAATTTTCCTGCCAGTTTGGCAGTATTATTTTCGTTTGGATAAATGAAGTTTAAATCTCAGATCAAACCTAGGATTAATTGATGAAGGGATTAAACTGAGACAGCCGGGCGAAGTGAGGAAAGGTGCTTGTGGGGAAGAAGGTGGGAAGGGAGGAGGCAGGAGGTGTGTCCAGCCCTGTTTGCTCCCTGGAGCTCTGCCAGAGATCCCTGAAGGATAAGGACCATCACATGGGCTCAGAGTAAGTGTTTTGATGCTGCTCAAAGAAAGTTTAGGCCAAAGGAGATTTGTCTAAAACCAAAATCCGAAGTTTATTGGGAAAAAGTGGGAACTGCTCAGCGAAACTTTCACTTCTTCTCTGAGTGACATTTAAAACTGGGGAAGAGGACGGGGGGGGTGAGGAGAGAGCTGGACTGGACAGTTTGGTTTGGATGAGTTGGTGTTACTGGAGCGACTGGAGATTTTTTTAAGCAGTGTTCCTTTTAGAAGGACAATCTGCCCTGATTTGAAATGGAAAATATTCTTTGTTGCTGCTTCCTCCATTTTAAACTTTTCCAAAGAGAGATAAAAAGATGTTTAAAGTGTGGAGTTGACACATCAATTGTGTAATTACTGATGAGGGCTTTGGCACGAGAAATGCATTTGGAAGTTCGTCTTAAATTTTTCTTAATTACTACTTCAGTCTATATTATTTCTTAATTACTTCTTCGAACGTATATTAAACTTGAATATCTTTTAAAAGGATGCATCGCTTTTAGTGCCAGGTTTGTCATGGCTGTCCTTGCTCCAGGTGTGGGGCACACAGTGAGAGTCCTGATCTGTCTGCATGTTACATGAGGAGCAAATGCTTTATGGTTGGGAAAGGTGTTTTCTTTGGCTGGGAAAAATGCTCTGCTTCAACACACCAAACTTCCAGCCTGGAACCTGGCTGGAGTTTGGAGAGGGGCTCTTCTAAGGTCTGGCAACGGAGATGTGACAAAAGGAGGTTGAACAAAGTCTGAAGATGGTGTTTTCTTTCCCTAGGGATCTTTCCAACCACAAGATCAGTGTTTTAGATGTTCAGCTCTTCAGAAGCCTGACTTCGCTGGCAAAGCTGTAAGTACCCCCTGCCCCCCGCAGTGCTCCAGCCCCTCCTGCATGGCTCGGCTGGGCCCTGGCACCTCTGCTGGTGTTTCACTGGTTACCCCCTTCATGCTTGACCTCGTCTGCTGAGGCCCAGATAGTCGTGTCCGTGGGCTCCTTCCTCAAGGCCCGTAGCTGCTCAGTCCAGGGGTTGGGCAGGGTTGGATCCTCTGTGCTGCTGGATGGAGAGGAGGTCGAGGCCAGAGAATGAGAGTTGTCACAAGATGTGTGCTGTGTTAGTTAGTCCATGGAAAATCATGGAATCTCAGCATGGTTTGGGTTAGAAGGGACCTTAAAGCTCACCCCCTCCCACAGGTAGGGACATCTTCCACTGTCCCAGGTTGCTCCAAGCCCCATCCAACCTGGCCTTGGACACTCCCAGGGCTGGGGCAGCCACAGCTTCTCTGGGCACCCTGTGCCAGGGCCTGCCCACCCTCCCACGGAGAACTGATGATAAAGCTGCAGTGACCAGGAAGTCACTACCAACATGATGAACTTTCCTTTTCCCTCTTTTACAGAGATATAAGCCACAACCAGATTTCTACATTAGAAGATGGAATATTTGATAATTTATTTAATTTAAGTGAAATGTAAGTTCGTCCTCTTTGTTTCCCAGTTCTTTATTTAGACCTTGTCCTTGAAGCAACCCTTCCCTGGGCTGGGGTGGGACCTCTCGGGGGGGATCTTGGGTATGTACCCAACCAAGGTACTGCTTTTGTGGTGTCTCCAGTTTCTTCCTCGGTCTGTGTCCTGCTCCTGGGTCCTGTTGGTGTCCTTCAAGTCTCTTCCTAGATTTTGCTTCTGTCTCCTGGATACCTCCAGCCTCTGCCACTGCCTTTTGTCCTCCCTGCTTCTGTCCCACACCAGCTCTGCTGAGGTTCTTGCCTCTGACAGTGCTCTGGGTCACACTTACTGTCCTGTTTGTGGTCACACCTTGGGACCGGGGGATCTGATGATTCTGCAGCATGGTAGGTCCTGACTGAGGTGTCCAAGTCACTTGAAGACACGTGAAGATGTTGTCCCTAAGTGATTCAATTTTTTTAGGTTCCGTTTTTCAATTGAAGTAATTAAAGCCTTTGATGTCATGTGGAGGCATGTGAGGGGAAGCCACACACTTCCAGGAGAGATCCATGAAGTCCCAGCAGGAATGGCAGTCCTGTGTCTGAACAAGCCAAAGGATTAACCCCGTGCAAACTCTCTTGGCAAGCAAGAGAAAAGCTCAGCCCCAATTTCTCCCCGAGGACAGGATACAAAGGGCGTTCTCAGCTCGGCATTCTTGCTCTCAAGTGTCTCTGAAGGGCACAGAGGCCCTGGGCTGGTCCCAGGGAGCCCGTCCCTGCTGGGGCTGGTGGCAGTGGTGCTTTCAGCCCCAGGGTCGGGGTTCAGCCCAGCCCCGCTGGCGTCAGCTCCTCACACAGCTTCCAGCTCTGTCCTGCTCACAGCTGAGCGCCAAAGGCTGTCATTTGGATCAAGCTCAGCTGCAATTAAAGTTTCCATCTTTTCATTAAACTGCCACATGGAAAGATTATCATTGACTTTGCATTTCTTTTTTTGACGGATCAATTTTATTCTTTTAACTGTCTTTTAATGGGGCTGTAAATAGTCTCCCAGAGCAGGAGAGGCTCCCTCACATCCAGGGGCTGGTGGATGGCAGATTATTTTAGATATAAGATTGTGTCTGTCATTTGCTTCTAATTGCAACAATTATTTGTAGAGTTAAAAAAGTACTTGGAGTGCTTGCCTAATTCTAGCCTCTAGAAAAATCACGTTAATTATTGCTTGATTCCCTATTCATTAACTCTCCTCCCAGTTATTCCAAAGCCTTTCAGTGGAGTGGCACAGATGGGAACAGGGAGGGCTCGGCACACTGCTGTAATTAACACTTAGCACATGTCACATTAATCCTGAACTATTTCTGATCTCCCTCTGACAGAAACTTAAGTTGGAATCCATTTGTTTGTGACTGCAAACTGTCCTGGTTGCCCCGCTGGGTGGAAGACAGAGGAGTGAGAGTTCTTGAGGCGTCGGACACGAGATGTGCCCACCCCCCCGAGGTGGCAAACCTGTCCCTCTTCGAGGTCCCGTTCCCCAATGCCACTTGTGGTAAGAAACACTGTGGGGGTGGAGATGCTTAAACCAGTGGGAATGATGGGTCCTGAGGCAGCTGGGATCACATCAGCCTCTTTAGACCTCAAGTCACCAGTTCTAATCTAATCAGGCAAATATCGTCACATAGGCTGGACCCCGATGCCTCGAGGATCCAGTCAGTCACATCAGGGCTGACATTGACCCTGGTTACAGCCCAGGCATCAGGCAGCCACCACAGGACACTGGCTCAGTGACCTCCAGCCTCAGGCTTTCGTTCTCTCAAGGTTTTAACAGTCTGACTTCAAGCAGTGGGATCTCACGGGAGTTGATGGGACCTGAGCACGTGCTGGGTTGAGTCTTTGCAGGTGACAGGGCCCCACCTCGGGAGTGGTGGATGAACACTGCCCTGATCGCATCACCTGCTTCAGGTGCATTCTTCTGACTGCTTGGCCAGCAGAAATATCAGACAGTGACTAACTGGAGGGGGAAAAAGGGAACCCTAAGAAAACTAATCCTGCCTGGATGCTCAGCTATCCCTGAGTGAGAGAGAGGGAGGGAGAGTGAGTGCTCCCCACAGCAGGGATCAGGCATCTCCTTTAATTCATGACAGGAGGATGCAGGGATGAGGGACCCAGAGCTGTGTGACAGGAGGATGCAGAGGCTGAGGGATTCAGAGCTGGTGGGAGCCAGTTGAGCTGCCTGGTGAAGCACAGGCCTCCCCAGGAGCAAAATCCAGATTGTGGTTGCTCTTCCTTCCCCAGCAAAGCCACTCCAGCTTGCAGCATCTTGCAGAAATTATCGAAGGGAAAAACACTGGCACTGTTACCCCCCTTGATAATTGTTCCCTCTTGAACTACTTTGAGCTGGGGTGGAAACAATAATGTGAGGCTGCCTTCTGGGTAATTCAGTGTGATGGGAGTAGGCTGGGACAGCCTGCCAGCTACTGACAGTTGTTACTGACCGGCAGGGAGTGAAGAATGACCATGCTGGTGGTAAAAAACAGAGTAGTTCCCATGCCGTGGTCCTCCTCGTGGGACTGCTCTTAGGAGAAGTGGCTCAGCGTTTGCAGGAAGGCTGTGGAGGGAGCTGGACAGTTGGATCTGGGAAGATCACACGGAGCTGTTGAGATGTTTGGGGGAGATGTTGTAGCAACCAGCAGGAGCAGCAGAGCCAGCGTGGCCGGGCTGCGTGGGCAGAGGCTGAGGGAGAGGCCCTGCCTGGGTGTTTGGGGCAGGGAAATGTCCCACCCTGTGCAAGCCAGAGAGGGGGAATTCAACTGAAGGGAATGGGCTGTTCCTCTGGGAACGGAGCTGTCGTGGCTGCCATTGCTCCATGTGCCTGTGTGCCCGTGCACGTGGATATTTGTGCTCCTGCAACCAGGCAGGTGTTGTTTCCGTGCATCCTTCCCATCTTTACCCTTCCCCACCCCTCGGGTGCAGACTGTGCCTGGCATTGCCCTCGTCTCTAGCCCCACATTTTGCCTGCAGGTAGGTGGGAAGCTCTTGGCTCTCCCCAGGGAGGGAGGTGGCTGCAGGGTCTGCCCAGCTCCAGCGTGGGCCTGGTGGAAATCCAGCCGTGTCTCTCCCATGTCTCCAATGTGCCACTGCCCGAGGGTGTTTGATTATGGACTTGTTGCTTGATGTCTCAGGCAGCGCTTGGTGAGACAGGCTGCACCAGACCTGGGTAACACCAAGGGACAACCTTTTGTCATGGTCTCACTTGGCGGCAAGTCCTGTGGGCTCCTCTGGGCGTCAGACACGGCGGCTCCGTATCCCTTGGGACTGTCAGGCCCTCCAAAGCCCTGCTCTGTTTCCTGAGGGTTGCTGCTCCATAAATCTGCGTGACTGGCTTGTTATTTCTGTCATCATTAATTAGCGTAAAGAGTTTGGAAACTGTTGCTGAGGGATTAAACACTTCCCAGGCAAGTCTCAAAAAGGAAATGCTCGGAGTACGAGCTGCCAGGAGAATTCCGTTCCCAGGAGAGTGGGGTGGTGTCTCTTGGAGGGTCTCACCAGACCGTGGCTTCCCAGTGTCACTTTGCAAGGGGATCTTCTCTTCTGTCCCGCAGGAGCTCAGTACATCACGTGTCTGACGAGCAACCACACGGACGGGGCTGAGCTTGTCGTCCTCTTCACGTCTGTGCACCCCGGGAACCTCAGCGAGGAGACCTGCAGCGCCCTGTGTTACGCTGAAGACCAGGAGTACGGAGCGTTCGGCTCCCTGGGGCAGTGTTTGTGTGGAACTGCCCACGAAACAAACTCTTCCTCTGGCTGTTTGCCGTTTTGCACTGAGCATTTGTCCGGGCAGGGCTGTGATGGCCCGTCACTCGTGCCCTCGCCCTTCCAGGCACAGCTGCCCGTGACTTTCACAGGACTCCAGCCCCGGTACAGCCTACAGCAGGCCGTGCCCTTCAACGTCAGTATTCCCATCGCTGTCAGCACTTTACTGTGGGAATTTGGGGACCAGACAGAGGTTCTCAACACCACTGCAAATGCAGCTGTGCACAAGTATGCCTTACCTGGGCAGTACAATGTCACTGCCACCGTCCTCGTGGGCACCAAGGTCTTATACGAGCAGGCAGAAATCGAGGTGGTGGCCTCACCCCAGCGGTTGGAACTGCAGTGTCCTTCCCTGGTCCAGACAAATGAGAGTTTGGACATCCGGATCCGCAACAGGGGCGGCACCGGCCTGGCGGTGCTGTACGGGATCACGGAGGCTGGAGAGCTGGGCAGGGGTAAGCAGGGTGGGCTGGGAGGGTGCTGGGCAGCGCAGGGGTGGCACTGGGCCTTCCCAGGGAAGGGTGGGAGAGGACGACTCTTTTGGGGCTTCTTGTTCCCCTGACTGACCAGGCAGTGTCTTGCACTTCGGCAGCAGACGGGGTTTATTGGCTTCAAGGCCAGGACATTCCTGCGGCCTCTCTTTCCAGATTGGCTTGGGATGTGCAGCTTGGGATATAGAAAGGACACCATGTTTGTGCTCTTTATGCAGCAGTTCACCCCATGTGCCCCCCTGATGGCTTGGTTTTCCCGGGCAATAACCACTGCTACCAGCTGGTGGTGGAGAAGGCGGAGTGGCTGGAGGCCCAGCAGCACTGCCAGGAGCACGGCAACGGAGACCTGGCTTTTGTCAGCAGCCCCGAGATCCAGAGCTTCTTGGTTGCTCGTGTCATCAGGTGGGTGAGGAGGGTAAGGGTTAGGATCACCTACGGACGGGTTTGGTGTTCCTGGGGTTACATCTGCACAGGGCTCTGGAGGGAGGGTCCTGCCGTGGGCCAGACTGGGTATGGGAACGTGGTGGAGGTGAGGCTGCTGAAGAAAGAGGAGGAATGAGCAGAGCTTGAGCCCTTGCTGGACTTGGCTTCTTTCCTTAAAGGCTATGGAGGGAAGAAGAGGAATGGGAGCAGAATGGGGTGTCTTGTTCCCTGTGTTTGTGCCTGTGTGTGCACCTGAAATGGTGCAGGGCCAGGGGCACACGGGACTGGGCTGAGCACACCTTCCACCTGGGAGTGGCTTCAGACTGAAAGAGTAGGTTTAGATGGGATATTGGGAAGAAATTCTTCCCTGTGAGGGTGCTGAGGCCCTGGCACAGGGTGCCCAGAGAAGCTGTGGCTGCCCCACCCTTGGAAGTGTCCAAGGCCAGGTTGGACGGGGTTTGGAGCACCCTGGGCTAGTGGAAGGTGTCCCTGCCCATGGCAGAGGGTTGGAGTTGGATGATCTTGAAGGTCCCTCTCCACCCAAATTATTCTGTGATTCTGTGACTGCAGCTAAATCTGGACGCTCAGGTTGGGCAGGGGAGAGGGCCAGGTGCTCGTGTCCCGAGGCTGGCGTGAGAGTGAGGATGTCCTTGCAACCAGCTCCCTCCAGCAGCAGAACTGCAGCTGGATTGTCCCACATTGACACCGGGGCATCGAGCAGTAGCAGAGGCCAGGCCAGTGCTGCAGTCCTGCCTCCCGGACAGGATCCTGCACCCTTCCAGACATGGCTGCAGCCTAAAGCCCAGACCCTTTTCCCTCTTGTTTCTCCTCCTGTTGATCCTTTCCGAGTTTCAGGCTCCAGCAGCATCTGTTCCACCTCAGGACTGAGCTTTATAAACAGAGAGCACTGCAAGTGTCAGCCTTTGATTAAATCCGCCCCTCTGAGTGCCCTTTCCCCAGCCAGCCGTTTTGGGGGGAGGGAGGACAACCAGGAGAGCTCTCAGGGCCTGACAGCCCTTGTCAGCACTCCCAGCTGCAGATGTGGGAGATGGGCTCTTCAGAAACACATCCCAGAAAGCACATGGAAGGGAACAGCTGCGCCTGACGTCGGCTTTGAGCGGTCCTGCTCAAGGGCTGACGGCCCCTTCTTCCCAAACTTGTATCCGTGCCCTGTTCCCTTCACACGGGGCTTTATCCTGAGATTGCAAACATGTGTTCCCTGCTCCGGGGAAGAGGAGGCTGTCCCTCTCCCAGGGTTAGGAGCCGGTCACTTGGTGCTCTGATGTGTCCGGCTTTGCGTGCAGGGCTGATGGGCTGCGGCGCATGGAAACCATGAGAGCTCCGAGGAAGCCCAGGCTGTTCTCCAGCTGCTGCCCCGCGTTGCTCTCCCCCAGCCCCCTTTATTCCATGTATTTATTTCGTTAATCCATTCAGATAAACATGAAGGAGGCAGTTCCAGGATGCAATTTCCCTGGTGATAGAAGGCAAAGCAGCCGAGCTGTGGGGTTTTGGAACATGCAGCTTCCATAGTCTCTGATGGAAAAATGGCAGAAGCAGGAAGCTGTTTCCCATTAGAGCAGCAGCAGTGAGGACCACTGTCCTCTCCTTCGCTCCTGACATGGGGTGGCTTCCCCAGGAGCAGCATGTGCTGAGTTGGTCTCTTCGTACCTCCAGAAGCAGAGGGTGGGACCTTCCAGGGGTCCCCACTTTCTCCTCTGGGTAGCACATGGTGCCCCTCTCCCATTCCAAGCCTCCCCAGACCTGTTCTGCTCCTGCTGCCCCAGCAAGGCAGCTCAGTCCTTCCTTAGAGGCAGACGGATGCTCACATCTTGTTTCAAAAAGGGTGTTTAGAGTTCTCTTGCTCCTCCCTGCAAGGGAACAGACTGGGCAGTGGGGCAGGGTAGAAGCCAGCCAGCAGCTTGTCTTTTAGTTTCTCCCTTTTTTCTTTCCTTTTTTTTTTTTCCTGGTGACTTGCAGTTAGCTCATAGCTGGAATTAGAATAGGAAAATCTCCACTGAGTTTTCCTGATGGCAGCAAGCAGGCAGTTCCCTACCCCGCTCTCCCTAATCTCCTGCCAGTGGTTCAGGAGCAGAGCACAACCCTTATTTATTTCTTAATCTTATTTGTAATGAAAACTACTGATTCACAGAAGAGTTATTTTTGTCATCGTTTTTCAGCGTGACCTCATGAATCATTTCATCTGGCTTGGGCCTGGGGGTGGAGAGACACCACTTATCTCCCCAGTCTGCTTTGCAGAGCCATGGTGCCACCCCAGGAACTCACTGGGGCAGGCAAGGTCATGGCAGGATTGATTGCAACCTGCAGGAGGGAGCGTAGAGAAGAAGCTGAGGGCTTGGAAGGGTGCAGGATGTTAATATGGAGAAGTTAATAGAAGTTAATATGGAACAAATGCCTCACTTTCTGCTGGCTGCGATTAGAAACAGTTGTCCAGGCTGTTTGTGGCTATGAAAGACCGCTCAGCACTTCCCACCAGAATCTCTGCTGGCATTCAGCCAGTTTCCAAATGGGGAAGGGACATTTCATATTCCTAAAACAAGCCTGGCAGTTTCTTGCATGTGTGGGGTTCAGCTGCCTGCAGTGCTTCGCCTCTGCTGGTCCCCCCTGGCTGCTGCCCCTCCGTGGTGGCTGAGGAGGATCCAAGAGAACAGGAGCTGCCAGACCTGGCACCGCTGAGCTTTGATCCCACAGGGGTGCCAGTTGCACTTGCAGTGGCAAAGTGGCCAGTGGTAAACCCCACGGGTCTGCACAGATGAAGCACAAGTTTTCTGAAGGATTCAGCTCTCTCAGATAGTTCTGCTTGACCATATCGTTCCTCTTAGGTCATGACTCAAAACTTAGTAGGGCTTAGAAGAGTCTGTGGGGGTCATTTAACTGGCAGTGTGGGCAGGTCACGGTAGCCGAGCACTCTGCTCCAAGGCGGGTGAGGTTGAAGTCAGCCTGCTCGTTACAGGATCATAAAATCACAGAATGGTTTGAGTTGGAAGGGACCTTAAAGCCCATCCAGTGCCACCCCCTGCCATGGGCAGGGACACCTCCCACCAGCCCAGGTTGCTCCAAGCCCCGTCCAGCCTGGCCTTGGACACTTCCAGGGATGGGGCAGCCACAGCACCCTCAACAGGCGCTTGGGACAGAGGTGTGAAGGGCTGGTGGAGAGCAGTGGGGTGCTGTGCAGGGGCTGTTTCTGAGGAGCCACGTTCTGGTGGTACAATGGAAACTGAAACCTGTCAGTAACTAAAAGGCTCCATGAAATGACACCCCGATGAAGCTGTTGTTATTATTTTTAGAGAGAACCATAGATGGCAGCTCTCCCAGCTCTTTCTAATACTCATGATTTCCTGAAATTCCCCTCCCCCTTCTTATTTTTTTTAAAGGAGCCTTGATGTCTGGATTGGATTCAATGATTTTGCAAGCTCTGGAGCGCAGCAAAGAGGGGAAGGATTTAATCTGGAGAGCTGTCAGAACTGGCTGCCAGGAGAACCCCATCCATCCAACGCTGACCACTGTGTCCGGATGGGCCCGACGGGCCAGTGCAACACGGACCTGTGCATGGCCAAGCACAGCTACGTCTGCGAGTACAAGCCAAAAGGTGGGCTCTGCCTCCCCCCCGCCACTGTGGGCAGGCACGTCACTGGCACGTCCTGCTCTCGCTGGCATGTGCCAAGGAAAAGTAGGGCTGCAGGAAGAGGGTCGTCCAGAGCATCACCACAGAACAAGTAGGACTTGCAACACTATTCCCACCAGAGGCTTGACTGAGAACTTCCAGAAAACCAACTTTAGGGAAGAATTTGGCCTACTCCATTCTTTCCCATCAGCAGAAGGAGGGAGAGGAGTGAAGCTTTGAGGCAGAGCCCTGGAAATAGCTTTTGCCTCTTGAGCAATCTCTGCTGCTGCCAGGAGGCCACGGTGCTGCCTTGGTGTCCTTTTGTGGTGCTGTGTGCTTTGTGAGATGTCAGAGTCTGGTGACTTACAAGCTCGTTAAATGAGCTGTGAAGTGATGTGTGCTGTGCAGGTTTGTGTTTATGCAGCTTCACAAATCTCCCAAAGCAGGGTAGGGAATTAGAGAATTAGAAAGGACATGAAATATGGGAGAAGATTTAGGTCAGAAGGAAAAGCCTTCAGTAGGAAGAGGTCACTGGCCATGGTGAGAGGGGCAGCATCAGTCCCCAAAGCCTGATCAGAGGTGTTTGGTGCTGGTGGAAACCAGCTGGCCCTGGCCACATTTCCCAGAAGGTCCAGGGGCACAGGAAGGATGAGCGCACCCCATGCTCGAAAATTTGAAGCAAATCATTAGTTGTTGAAAGGCAGAAGTATTTGCAAAGTTCCTAGAAGTCAAAATTGCTGCAAATGTGATTTGTGCAGACTGAGAAAGAAATTAAAACACGTGTAAGAAGAAGGAAGGTGCAGAATTACAGTGCTGCTTCTCCAGCACAGCTGGAGTGACAAGTGGCCGGGTCCAAGCCCTGCTGCAGCTTTGCAGGGTGGAGGGAATACCTCAGGCCTCGCTGAGTCTCATGGGCTTTGTTCAAATATTTCCTTTGTAAACAGGAGTTCTCCTAAATGCCGAAAACTTCTTTGAGGGTGACGCTGTGTTTGACACACCCGAGGCCGTGAGGAACGTGACGGGAGCTGAGCCGTCGGATCCGTGGCAGGCTGAGGAGGTGAGGAGGGTTTGCTCGTGCTTCCCATCCCAGGGAGCCCAGGGAGGCACGGGCAGGTGAGAGCCGGGTGTGTTTTGCAGGTGGTGGAGTTCCCTGAGCTGGCCTTCAGGCACGAGGGGTATCTGACTGCCCTGGAGTTTGTGACACAGGAGCTGCATCAGCCTGTCCACGTGAGGTTTCAGGTGCATAGACCGATGGATGCAGAAGGTGAGGCATCTCCTCAACATTTGTGGCATTGTTGGAGGTGACACCATCAGGGCCATGCCAAACTATGTGGCCTTGGAAGCCTTAAAGGCTCAGAGATTTGGTTCTGTTTTTTGAGGAGATTAAAGTGCAGAATCTGCAGCCTGAGGCTGCCTTGGAGAAGTGTTTATCCTGGAGAAAATAATAGAGGGAGAAACCTCTCTCAGTGCACGAAGAGAATGTGAGTGAAAGGAGCATGTGTAGAGTTTAATTAATCTTCTGAGCTGTACTTTTTTACTTTGGGAAGACATATGTCAAATGGGAATGTGTTCTGGTCCATCTGGCCCCACGGGTTAACAAGGAAGAACACTTTCCTGAGCCCGTTTCTTCCTGATGGATGAGATAATCTAAAAAGCCTTTTTTTCCTTGTACAACAGCTCAACAGCAACAATTAATTCTGTTTTGGCAACAATTAATTCTGCAGCAGAGTGTTTGTTGTAGCCGTAGGGTTGGCTGGTTACAAAGGGATCTTTTCTGACACTGACAAGCTGATTCTTTGACATGGAAACATTAACTTCAGAAAAGTTGCTTAATGTGTTTTCAAAGTCAAAGCCAGTTCTGCTTTCTCTCGGGCTTGCTTTTGCTCAAACACAGATCTCTTTTAGAGTGCAAATTGGTGTGTTCTCACTGGAGAAGAGACAACTTTGGTTTTAATGATCTTTGTGAATTTTTTAGTAAAACAGGACACTTCAGTAGCACCAGGCTGTACTGCAGTTTCAGCTTTTACTTAAAGCTGAGCCGTCACCAAAGTGGGAAAAACGGTGAATTTGAAGCAAAGAAGTGCACCGGGAGTGTTACTTGCGAGAATGGTGATCGCTGCTTTCTCTTCCACTTCTTGCAGACTACCAGGAGGGAAGCAATGCTACAGAACCATTCCACCCTGCTCAGGATGATGGGAACTCGACGCTGCTGGAATGTCCTCCTGGTTTCCAGTGGTGTCATTTGACTGATTTGTGCTCGTCCCACAACAACTGCTGCAACGCGACCGAGTGTGCCAACAGCAGTGCCCTTGCCAGCAGCCCTGCCCACGGGTCCCTGCAGCCCAATGACAGCCAGCTCAGCTATGAACTCATCAGGGAATTTCTCTTTACCGTACCAGCTGGCCCCTCTTCCCCGTATCTGGTCAGTGTTTACTGCTGTTGTAACCAGGGAGTAGGTGGGGTGGTTTTCTCCTGAGGGCTTCAGGTAAATTGGAGTTGTGGCAGATGGAGACACTGAAGTCCACTGAAAGAAAGGACGTGCCTGGTGTCACACATGCCACCACGTGGCTCTAAGCTGTGGGCTCCCTGCAGTAACCTGTTGGCAAGCACAGTTGGTCAGAAGGGTCAAAAGGGGGCGGTGAGGCCCTGGCACAGGTTGGGCAGAGAAGCTGTGGGTGCCCCATCCCTGGAAGTGTCCAGGGCCAGGTTGGACGGGGCTTGGAGCAACCTGGGCTAGTGGAAGGTGTCCCTGCCCATTGCAACAAGAGGAGCTTTAAGGTTCTTCCAACCCAAACCATTCTGTGCTTCCACGATTCTGTGAAAAGGCTGTGCAGATTCCCTGGGCTATTCCCATGGCATTAACACAGTGGAGATGGAGAATAAAGCTAATTTCTTTGTTGGCACATTTGATTCAGAGTGGCCAAGGAGAACAGAGGGGAGAAAGGTCTCCCCGTGCTGTGTTTGGATCTGTGGCTTTTCTGTTGCTTTTAACTTGGCAGGAAATCCAGCGTCATGCCCAGGCAGGAGCTGGGTGCTGAGTGCTCTTAATGTGAGGCATTAATCCAAAAATGTCCCCACTCTTTGCAGGTCACATTCAGAAAAGAAAATATCTTCGTCAGGGCTGGGGATGTCTTCAGCATCCAGCACAGTGCAGGCTCGGGCTCCTTCCTGCAGTGCCAGCCCAGTGCCACCTCCCGGTCCAGGACCAGCGTCCTACGTGTGAACTCCTCCGAGTGGGCACTGGGCCTGTCTGACGGCTCCGTGGATCCCACCTGGATTAACAACACCGTTTGCTCTCTCCGTGTCCGCTACGCTGAGGAGCAGCTGGTGCCAGTGCTCAGCCCCCACAACACAGGGCTGGACCAGCCCGGTCACTACATGGTCAGAGCCAGCGTGGACAACGGGTTCTTCAGCGCCAACCTGTCCTGCAGCTTCTGGGTGGCCTCCCGGGTGTCCGGCCTCCGTGTCATCCATCCCGCTCCCCAGGGCAGCAGGGTCTACCTGCCGACCAACCACACCACCCTGGTGGTCAAGCTGTCCTCGGGGGTGAACGCCACGGTCACCTGGCTGGGGGACAACCGCACCGTGCCCTTCGTGGGGGCCTGCCCGGCGGCCGTGGCACCGCTCACGGCACAGTGTGCCAGGGAGAACAACGACACCTGGTTTGCTGTGGTGCAGCTGAGCGGCCTCGGGGAGGGGCTCAGCACCCACGTGCTGGTCGCAGAGAACGCCGTGAGCTCCCAGAACATCACGGTCACAGTGAAGGTGGAGGAGCCGATCCGCGGGCTGAGGGCCACCCCGGACCCCGAGAGCAGAGTGCTGCTGAACACGCGCGTGGTGAGTGACTGCTGCTGCTGCTCTCGGGTCATCAGCCGTGTTCTCAGCCCTCCCCTTTAGCCTGCAGCAGCGTGTTTGGCTTGAGGGAGGCCGGGCTGGGGGAGCACTGCTTGCTGCTAAGCTCCCAGGCCATGCTGCCTGCGCTGCTGCAGACACGGGCATGTGGCACAAGCACTCCAGCAGGAAGGCAGCTTGGCTTGAATCCCCTGAGAGGTAAGGCAGTACCTCCTGCGAGGGACCTACTTTCCATTTCCACAGGAAAGGAGAGGAGGTAGGAAAGGCCGGTATTTACCTTGTTTTGACTTATCAAGGTGTTTAGATTTGCTCTGCAAAATCCTTACATCTGCTGGCTGAAGCTGTAAAAATGCTTAATCCATCCAAGTCTTGGGGTTCCTCTGGTATTTCCAGTCTTTTTGTCCTTCAGTCTCCTGTCCCCAGAGCTACAGCCCTGGGAATCTGTTCAGTAACTGCCCCAAATGCTCTGTTCAAGCTCTGGCTGCTTGTGGCAGGTCCTGCTCCTGCTCCGCTTGGTCTCACCCTTCCTGGCTGCCACAGTCTGCTCAGGAGGGACTGCTGGAGTGAGGAGGGACTACCCTGTCCGGGGCAGGTCAAGCCCTTCAGCCTTTGGGTCAGGCACCATCCGTGGGTGAGGGTCAGAGGCTCAGGTGTAGATAAAGCCAGGTTGTTTCTGTGAAGATACCTGAAGGGTTTTTAGACCTAATCACAAGAGCAGAGTGCTGGACTGTGGGAGCACGGAGTGTGGGATCTGTTCGTGCCTCTGCTGGGGATTTATGGAGTCAGGGTCTGCATTTCTCCATCAGCAGCAGAGCCACAGATGATGTGTCACCTCTGTTATGCTCTGAGGGTGCTGTCTGCAGGTGTCTCCCAGTGTGGCTCTGCTCCCTCTCCATTTCAGCTGGAGAGCTCCTGGGAAGTGCTGGGCATGCTTTTCTCTTGCAGTAGTATGAAATGTTCTCGTGCCTTTCAGAGCTACATCCCTGTGATGGAGGCTGGGTCAGATGTGACTTTCCGATGGACTGTAGATGATAAGCCATCTTTCACTTTTTACAATGTTGTCTTCAACGTTATCTACCAAAGCCCAGCCGTGTACAAGCTTTCGGTAAGCCAAGGCCTTTCCACATCAACCATTTCAACCCTGGGTTTCCATCTCATCCCACAAATTCAGCAGCGAAAGCAGCAGGGAGAGAAAAAGGCACAGTTGAGCTGAGGTTTTCACTGTACTCCCAATGAGCTCATTTGCTATTTCTCATTGAGCTGCTCTTGCAAATGCAAATAGTTTCTTCTGTTCTTCCCTTACTTCACTGTACTCCTCATCTTTGCTTTCTCCTCTTTTCTACGTGTTCTTTCCGCTCATGGAGTGCCTGTGCTCCCTTGCCCCCAGGAGGAATGAGGAAGGGAGCCCCTGCTCTGGCAGGCAGGAGGTACGGATTCAGAACCAGGTAGAGGCAGGATGCAAGCATAAGACTTCCATAGGCAGGACGAACCTTCTCCCACATGCTCTTCTGTTCTCTGTCCTGTTCTCTTTCTCCTGCTGCAGACTGGAACTGGGTTCTGTCATGGCCCCAGGATGGAGCAGAGAGTCTGGGCCAAGGGAGGTGTCTGTTGTGGAACTAGAGTTTTATCTCTGGCCAGAACATCTTTCTGTGTCATGCCCTGTACTGCCAGGAGGAGTCTGCTCTGGTCCAAGGTGCTTGATCCTCTCGCAGGGTGACTTGGCTTCCTGGGGAGACACCATCCCCAGCTCCAAGGCCACGCTAGCACTAATTTGCTTGGTGCAGCACTAATTTGCTGGGTGAAGCACTGTGCTGATGAGCCTGGGTTGCTTTCACTTACAGAGCTGACAAGGTGCCCTTGGGCTGGGGGGCACTGGGTTCAGTGTAACAGAGCCACAGAAGCCTAGACACAAACTTCTCTTACCTGTTGGGTGGGATGTTTTTACTCAACTGGCTTTGAAGGATCCCTCTGTCAGCAGCTCAGCTCTCCTGCAGGTGAGGAGGTGCCAAGATGCTCTGTCACCAGGTGCCATGTCAGTGTTTCATGCCTTAATAATCTTGAGGATCCTGCTCTATTTCTGTCGTGTCTCTTCAGTCTCTTGCCTCCCTTTCCCTGCTATGCCCAGGCTTGCTCTCCCTCTCTGCCCACCACACCAGGATCCTGGAGGTGTGCTTCCTGTGCTTGGTTTTATGAGCCTCTCCCATCCCTTCTGTCTGTACTTGAAGCCACTCATCTGCCACTGTCGCAAGGTGTCCCCTTGGTGGCCTGTGCTCAGCAACTGGAGACAGTGTGTAGGGCAAGTTGGAGCAGGCAGAGGGGTAACTGGCAAGTTCAGAGCCAGAGGAGCCTCAGGATGAGAAGCTCCTCCCTCCCCTCTTGCTGTACCACCAGTCCTTCCTTGGGCTGACTGTATTGGTGATTCCAGCAAGAGGTGACTTTGCCAGATAGGTGACCTTCCAGCCTAGGCTGCTTTCCTATGCCATCCAGGCTCTTGCCCCACAGGGCACTCTTATGTGCCCTGACCTGCTCACCTGCCTGGTGGGATATCTTCAGTCCAGTGAAGCCCCACACTCAGAGAGGGCAGCGCAGTGAGGTGATCCCAAACACAATCTTTGTCCCACTGTCCTTCCCAGCTCACCGCCTCCAACCACGTCAGTAACTTCACAGTCAATTACAATGTCACAGTGGAGATGATGAATAAGATGAAGAACCTGACCGTGGTGGGTGTCCTGCCAGTCCTGCCCCAGAACAGCACGGTGGAGCTCACGGCGAGGGTTCACGTTGATTCGGCTGTGGAGGCTCTGTTCCTGTGAGTCCCTTGTACTTGCCCAAACTTGGGATCTTTCCATGCATATCTTACCTTGCCTGCACTGTTTCTCTTCCCAGGGCCAACTGTTCCATCTCTCAGTTGCTGTCTAGTTAATTTGAGTGTGGTTTAGTCAGACTGGCTGGGACCTGTAGTTCAGGCTGAAATCTTTCTCTGTTAAAGCATTGCAACTCTGCTCTAATATTGGGTTCCTCCTCCCCTTACGGGTGCTGTGCTCCTCTCAGTGTCAGGCACAGCTACTGCTTTGATACTTGTCATTCTGCTTCCTGGGTTTCTTCTGGAAAACCCGGCCCTGATCTGAAAGCCAGGCCGAGACTCCTGTGGGAGGAGGAGTCCTGTGATTCTCCTGTTGAGCAGTGTAACACTGCCTATTTTTCCAGGTGGGATTTTGGAGATGGTGGCCAGGAGACGTACCTGTTCAAACCTCCCTACAACAAGTCTTTCCTTGTTCCTGACTCCAGCGTCCATGAGGTTGTCATTGAGAACAATGTGTCACACATTTACCAAGACCCAGGTATGGTCAGGAGGGTTCTCTGGGGAAGAAGGGGTTCAGGCATTTTTGTTGTGAGGGGAGCACAAGATACCATCGGATAAAACCGAGGCTTGGAAGTCATTTCCTCATTCCTGAGCAAACGGCCAGAGTCACGGGAAGGCTCCAGCAGTTGCCATCCTTTGTAACTGTTTCTTGGAGAGGTTTGGCCACTCTTTAAGAAGCAGATCCACCACACACAGTCCCTTTTTGGGCAGTCTTGGTGGATGGAAGAGAGACAGGGCGAGCGCTGTGCTCCTGGGAGGGGGTGGGCAGCAGGAAGGGTCTGTCCTGTGTGCCCAAAGAAAGAAAATCTTTTCTCTCTACCTTTGGGCTGCCTCCTTACTTAGTGATTGGTCCTCACACACACAGCCCAGTGTAATTCGTGCTGGTCCTGGGCCAGAGCAGGGAAAGCCCGGGGTGTGCAGAGCACAGGAGCAGAGTATCTCCCTGCAGCCTCCAACTCCTCCCACTGCCACAGCACTGGGAAACTGATGACAGGCATGTCTTCATCCTAGTGTTTCTCTGCTCTCTTCCAATGCAGGAGAATATGTCCTGATGGTTGTCGTGTCCAACCAATTTGAGAACCTCACCCACCTGACCCCAGTTCACGTCCACAGTTACCTGGTTGATGTGAAGGTGGAAGCAGAGGAAGATGTTTTAGTCGTGGGCCGCCCGGTGACCTTCCGAGCCAGTCCACTGCCATCCCCTTATGGGGTCACGTACACCTGGGACTTCGGGGACGGGTCTCCCCTGCTCACAGAGATCCAACCTACAGCGACCTACAGCTACACCCAGAGAGGGGTGTACAACGTCACCGTGACAGCCAACAACACCATAAGCAGCGTGGAGACAGTGGAGTGCTACCAGGTGTTTGAAGAGATAAGTGGGCTCCGTGTTTCCGTGGGTGAGGCAGCAGAGCTGGGAGCATCCGTCACCATTAATGCCTCTGTGCAGACCGGGGACAGCATCACCTGGGTGTTTGATATGGGGGACGGGACAGTGCTGAGGAGTCAGGAGCCAGTGGTAGAACACGTGTACATAAAGGACATCAACTGCACCGTGAACGTGACCGCTGTGAATCCTGTGAACTCCATCTCCCAGACTGTTCCTGTCCGGATATTTGTCCTGGAAGTGCTGAAAATAGAGCCTAGTTCTTGCATCCTCGAGCACCCCGATGTGCAGCTCACCGCGTATGTGACAGGGAATCCTGAGGAGTACATCTTTGACTGGACTTTTGGAGATGGCTCGTCCAATGTCACAGTCAGTGGGGACCCAGTGGTGATGCACAACTTCACCCGAAGTGGGACGTTCCTGCTCTCCCTGACTCTCTCCAGCCGGTTTAACAAGGCCCACTATTTCACCAGCGTCTGTGTGGAGCCAGAGATAGTCAATGTCACCCTTCTCCCTTCCAAGCACTTTGTGAGGCTTGGGGAAGAGACCACCTTCCAGGTCAGTGCTGTGCCTCCCTACCAGTACCGCTACCACTGGGATTTTGGGAACAACGAGTCCTCCAGGTCCAGTGGGACTGAAGTGACCTACACCTACAAGAACACAGGGGTCTTCCTGGTCACAGTGACCGTCTCCAACAACGTCTCTTTCAACAACGACACAGCGTTTGTGGAAGTCCAGGAACCAGTTGGGATAGCAAAGATTGAATATAACGGGACAGATATTCTGGAGCTGAACCAGATCTACCTGTTCTCTGCCACCATGAATGGAACCAAAGTGAGTTACTGCTGGGACTTTGGAGATGGCACTACCCAGCCTGGGCAGGTCACCACCCACTCCTACAACAGCACAGGCCATTACAGCATTACTGTGATGGGCCAGAACGACGTGAGCTCTAACGAGACCACCATCAACGTTGCCGTGAAACGTCGGCTCTTTGGCCTGACCATCAATGCCAGCAGGACGGTGGTGCCACTAAATGGGTCAGTGAGTTTTGTAGCCACCCTTGTGGCTGGCACTGCCATCCGCTACTCGTGGATCCTCTGTGATCGCTGCACTCCTATCCAAGGCTCCTCCACAATTTCCTACACTTTCCGGTCCGTGGGCACGTTCAACGTCATTGTGACAGCAGAGAACAAGATCAGCTCGCTGCAGGACAGCATCTACGTCTATGTCCTGGAGCAGATTGAGGGCCTGCAGGTGGCCAGCAGCGACCTGGTGGAGGACATGTATTTCCCAACGAACAAGACACTCCATCTGCAGGCCGTGGTGAGAGAGGGAACAAACATCTCCTACAGCTGGGTAGTCCAGAGGGATGGCAGTGCCGTGCAGACCTCCACTGGGAAAACCTTCTCCTTGAGCATCCCTGAAGCTGGAAACTACACTGTCTATCTGAAGGCCACCAATATGCTGGGATCTGCCACTGCTAACAGGACACTGGAGTTTGTTGAAAGCCTTGGTCTCCTGAAGCCCTCTGCCTTCCCCAACCCAGCTGCTATTAATGCCTCTGTTAATATAAGTGCCACCATAACCAGTGGCACTGGCATCACGTACGTGTGGTACCTCGAGGATGGCTCCTCTCCTATTACCTCTGAACCCTTCATTATACACTCCTTCCAAAGCCCTGGAGTGATCGAGGTTGTTGTCGGAGCAGAAAACAAGCTGAATTCAACCAATTCAACAATTTCTATCTGTGTAGAGGAGGTTATAGAGGGGCTGAGTATAGGAACAGCAGAGCTGGACTGTAGATATGTCTCATCAGGCTCCACAGTGGTCTTTGAAGGGGAGCTGCAGAAAGGGACTGAAGTAGCCTGGCTTTGGGAGGTGCCCAATGGCACCTTGACTGGCCAGTCTGTGGCAGTCACGTTCCCCACAGCAGGGCTCTATACTGTCCATCTGAACGCATCCAATGACATCAGCTGGGCTCTGGCCAGCAGGAATATCTCAGTGCTGGACAGGATCCAAGGTCTCGAAGTTCTCGCCAGCAAGAAGGTGGTGGAGCCGGGGGAACAGGTCACCTTTGTGATCAGGATGTTGTCTGGTACCTCTGTGAGTTACCTGGTGAGCATAAGTGGGGACTACTCTGTGGTGCTCAACGGGTCCAGGTACACCCATGAGTTCACCAAGAGCGGTGATTATTTGGTGACGGTGACCGTGCAGAACCAAATCAGCATCGCACACGCTCAGGTGCTCATCTCTGTCCTGGAGGCCATCCGGGACGTCAGGCTCCTCAACTGCTGCGAGGAGGGCATCCCCACGGGCACGGAGAAGAGCTTCAGTGCCCACGTGGGGAGTGGCTCCCGTGTGTCGTTCTCCTGGCAGTTCTCCCTGTGGGAAGAGCGAGGTCGATCCGTTGTCACTGTGTTAGGAGAGAGCGTTTCCTACACTCCAGAAGCTGCAGGGCTGCTTGAGATTCACCTCAGTGCCTTCAATGACTTGGGAAGTGTCAATGTCACCAGGACCATCCAGGTCCAAGACCCTATAGTCCAGGTCTCCCTCACTGCCTCCAATGCCTTTGTGAACAGGACAGCACTGTTTGAAGCCACAGTGATGCCCAGCAGCAGGAGCGTTGAGTTCTTGTGGAGCTTTGGGGACGGTTCTTCCACTCAAACAACCAGGGTAGCAGTGGCCAACTATTCATACCTGAGCCCTGGGGATTACCTGGTGGAGGTGAATGCCACCAATCTCATCAGCTTCTTCATAGCCCAGCTCACTGTCACCGTCAAAGTCCTGGAGTGCGAGGAGCCGGAGGTGGAGCTGGCCTTGCCCCCGCAGGTAGTCATGAAGCGATCCCAGAGGAACTATCTGGAGGCACAGATTGACCTCCGAGGGTGCATCAAGTACCAGACAGAGCACCTGTGGGAGATATACCAAGCACCCAGCTGCATGGACCTGGATGACTCCAGCAGGATCCGGCTGCCCAACGTTGACGTGAACAGGCCCCAGCTGGTTATCCCAAAGCTCGCCCTGGAAGTTGGGAACTATTGCTTCATGTTTATTGTCTCCTTTGGAGATACCCCGCTGTCCAAAAGCATCTTTGCCAATGTGACTGTGATCCCAAGTAAGCTGGTCCCAATCATTGATGGAGGGTCATACCGTGTATGGTCCAACACTCAGGACTTAATCTTGGATGGGGAGAAGTCCTATGACCCAAACTTGGATGACGGGGAACAGACTCCGTTGTCGTACGAGTGGTCCTGTACTTACTCCTCCAAGGTAAGAGCAGTCTTGCACAGCCAGGGTGACCATTTGGGCGTTCCAGCTGCATGTCAGCCCCACTACAAACATGTCTGGGTTGAAATAGTGTCAAGGGGAGCTTTTGTGAGCCTCTTTAACAAAGCTGCTCTGGAAGGAGGGTTGCAAAGGTCAAATTCCAAGCTCAGGATGATGGTACAAAAATTGGTGTGGGGAGGGTGCAGTGCAGTGTCCCTGGGCACGGCACAAGGGCTGGCTCTGGAAGCTTCCATTAATCTGAAGGAGCTGGGAAGCTGCTGACTGCAGTTCAGGGGGCTGAGGGCTCTGGTCCCTCTCCCATGAGCAGTTCAATGTCTCTAATGCCATCAGGGGACAGAGTTAGACTTTGGAGAAGTCAAGTGACCACGAGCTGTGGTCACAAGCAGGTCACTGTCCTCACACGCTGAGTGGTCTGACCCTGCACTGACAGAAGGGCAAGGGAGAACTGCCCTGCAGATCCTGAGGGGAGATCCACCTCAGGAGCACTTTTTGTTTGAATGTGGGATTCTTTTGCTTGTAAAATGTCATGTTTTCTATCTTTGCCTCAAAATAGATGTGGACTGTATGTGCATTAGACTTTTTGGTTTAATGTGAGCTTTTTGTGTTGCTTGGCAATGTTTATAAGGTATTTAATGAAGAATTAATTGCTATAAAATAAGAATCTGAAGCTCAGATGAATTCAGGAGTATTCCAAGTACTGTTTACTAACCTGAAGAGTAGGATAATATGTTTTATTGTCCACACATGCCCTGTTTCTCCCACCCCAGTGGTGGCACTGCACAGCGAGGTCTGTGACAGTGACTGTGTGGACCTGAATGTTTTGGCTGTGGACTAACCTGACTTGCACCCGTACCAAGGAGGGTTTGAAAGTTCTTTTCTCCTTGCAAGCAGAGCTCGGCTGCAGGGTGCTCTCTGAATTTCAGTGCCAGTGAAGGAATTGTCACAATTTCCAAAGCTGAATTAGAAGCAGATGTGGAGTACACGTTCGACCTCACCGTCAGGAAGGAGGGGATGAGTCCCGAGGCAACAAACCAAACCGTACGTACCACAGACAACTGTCACCTCTCTGCCCTTCTGGACACAGCCAAACTGGCAGTCACAGAATCACAGAATGGCTGGGTAGGAAGGACCTTACAGACCATCTCATTCTACCCCCTGCCAGGGGCAGGGACCCCTCCCTCTATCCCAGGTTGCTCCAAGCCTTGGACACTTCCAGGGATGGGGCAGCCACAGCTTCCCTGGGCAACCTGTGCCAGGGCCTGCCCACCCTCCCAGGGAAGGATTAGTCCCCAGATTTTAGGGTGTCACTGGGGCTCTCTAACTGATCTCATCCAGGTTGTTGGCAGGAGCAGACGTTGGTGTTTCTGTGATAGAGCCATTTACATTCATCTTCCTCAGGCAGCACTTCTTGCTTGTCCCGCCAAGTCCTTTTGGTTTCTGTATAGAATCATGTAGGTCGGAAAAGACCTTTAAGTTCACTGAGTCCCACTGGGGGCCAGTGGAGGAGCCCGGCCATGATCGGTGGCTCTTCAGCAGTTTGTGCAGTCCTGGCTCTTCACGTGCCACAGCACCAGGCTCTTCCTTGGTTTTTGCCCAGAGGGAGCTTCCTAAGAGCCAGTGCTTCATTTTACTGTCAACAATTCCTCTCCTTCTGAATTTTTTGAAGTTGTTCCGAATTTAAGTGCATGTTGTTTATGTCACGTTAAGCCCAACGCCGAGTGCACCCAGAGCCCCACGGTTCCTGTGAGGAGCATTCATCTGGTGCTCTTGGCAATTAGAGGTGCAGTTACTCCGAAAGTGGAAATGCTTACCTCCGGGGCTTGAAACCAGAGCTGGAGGATGAAGAGAAAAAAATGAAATTGATAGTCTTTCAAGGACATTCCGTACTATCTGGTTTCCATGCGTGAGCGCAAAACAATGATTCCAGTGTCGCCGGAAATTTGCAAATACTGGAGGAATGAATGGAGCTTCAATGCTCTCAGGCTTAATGTTGGGGAATATTTATCCTCTTTTAAGAGTCTGCCATGTTAAACAATGTCTTCATTACTGTCTTTGAATTCATCATGCTCATTATGCCAGGACAGAGGGCTCTGTCCAAGGCTGGACAGGCCCGTTTCCTCCGGGATTGAAGGAATTTAGACAAAGTACAGGGGTCAGAGCTCAATAGCTGTTGTGTCTGAGCCACTGGTGCCTCTACTCTCTCTGGGTCTTCTGCCAGGAAGGTGTGGTAGATATCTTGAGATGTGCAGTTAGACTCCAGCTAAAAGCCTGGAATAACATGCTACTCTCTGGAGATGGTGGTTCTTCCATCCCTAATCTACGGCCAAAGCAGGACTTGCTGGGAATTCAGCACAGGAGGCCAGAGGGACACTTTGAAAGTGATTTATGTTGCTTAAAAGGATAGATAAAATAAATCCAGAATTACCTAGATTGTCCTAGTTTGGCATTGAGTGGCTCTTGAAAACCAGTGACAGAACTGGGCAGTGTAAGAGCAGTGATGTAGCTTAAATCTGACCCGAAATCCTTTGGGAATCCCTTCCTGCTGTTTCCTTAACACAGGCTGGGCTGGTACAGAGCAATTCCTCCTTGCAGATCCAGGTGCTGGGATGTCTGTGTTTTGGTGTCAGATCTTCTGATGGAGCCTCTTGCTTTCCCAGGTGTTCATCAAGAGGGGAGGAGTCCCCATCGTGTCCCTGGAATGCATTTCCTGCAAGGCTCAGTCTGTCTACGAGGTCAGCAAGAGCTCCTACGTCTACCTGGAGGGGACCTGCCAGAACTGTCACAATGACTCCAAGCTTGGGGTAAAGCCATTGGTCTTTGCTTCCCCTTGGGTAAAGTGTTTTTTCTCCCTGCTGGTTTGCATTTTGCCTGTTATTCTGGTGGCTCAAACAGAGGTGGTTGAGTCTCTCCTGATCCCCTGAGCATCTCATGCCCTCCTTTAACTCCAGATTCCACTGCACAGCATCTCTGCAGCCTGTGGAGTGGAGCAGGTCTCAGAATGGGAAGTCCTGTTGCTCCCAACAAGCCCAGCATGTCCTTGCCTGGCATTTTGTGCCTGGTTATCTCACTGTGTCTCTTGTTATCACAAGTGTACGTTTGTGCTATTAACAGTAACCACCCAGGCCATGTTCAGTTTGAAGCATATAAAACATGGTATCCCGTGGAGACTCCACCAGTCCTTCATTTATTTCCTGTGTTTTGTACTCTGTATTATGAAATATTCTGGGATTACATCACCCTCCAAAGTAGATCTCACAGTGGAAATATTCCCACCAGACATTTTGGAAGGGTTCCAGTTCTTGTTGCTGTAGCACACAAGACTAAAGCTGAATTATCAACTGCAAATTTGGCAGACGCTCCCACTAGAAATCTGTTACTTTTTATAAGAGACTCAATCTGAAAACATTTTAAGGACATAACTTCAGATTTAAACAAAACCTCTCCTGTCTTTCCCCTCTCCATCCCTGCAGAGGTGGGCAGCACACAGCTTTAAGAACAAGTCTCTCATCCTGGACAAAACAACTACCTCCACCGGGGACACGGGGATGAACCTGGTGCTGAGGCAAGGGGCACTGAAGGATGGCGAGGGCTACACCTTCACCCTGCACATCACAGACCTCACCACGGGGGAGGAAGGCTTCGCCTCCATCGACCTGCTCCCCAACCAGCCCCCCGTGGGGGGGTCCTGCCGCCTGTCCCCCAGAGGACCCCTCAAGGCGCTCATGACGAAGGTGCACTTCGAGTGTGCAGGTGAGAGCGTTGGGTGGGCACCTGCCGGTCCTTCCTGCTCCTCAGAGCCTTCCCATGGCCAGTGTTACCAGCTGCTCTCCCCACTGGTGTGTCTTTTAGCCCAAACTCCCACCCCAGGACATTGTTGGCCAGGGCTGAGCTCAGAAATGCCTTGGACCATGAGCAGCTTTTTGTGCCCAAGTTACAGAGCTTAAAACTCATGGTAGCAGGCAGGCAGTTTTATCAATCTTAATTCCTGTAGATGAATGGGGACATCCAGGCCAGGCCAGCTCTTGGGGTAGAAACTGGTACTTCAGTGCAGCAAAAAGAAGATGGTGCCCAAAACTGAGTCACACACATGTGGGAAGAACCAGAAGACAAAGCACTGGGGCCGACTCTGCCATGTGGGCTGGATGTTCCCGCCCACAGTTACCTTCCCAACCAGCTGCAGAGACAGCAACAACGAGCCCAGCTTTGGAAAAGTGGCCTGGCTGGTGTCCCGTAGCCTTGGGCCAAGGACTAAGTGCCTCTGGAAACCAGATTTCCCCCAAAGATTAGTGTTAGAGATTAGAGCTGTTTGTGCACAGTGCCGGGAAGCCACGCAGAGAGGGGATGGACCCTGCTGCTTCCAGGGGGCTGGTCACCAAAGCTGGGGGAGCAGCAGAGTGTTCAGCACAATGTGGTGGGAACTTTGGTATGATTTGAGCCACCCAGAATATTGCTGAGATCCATTTCTCTGTGGAATGGTGGGAATTTTAGCTTTTAGTGATCGTTTTTAAGCTGAAGTGACAGACCCAGGACAAGACCCGCTGGTGGATGTCCAACTCAGTGAGCCCTGGCAGAGACAGCACCTTCACAGGGGCTCACTGACAAGCACACAGCTGCCCAGCTCCCATGGAACTCCCCACAATTCCTGGAAGCTCCAAGGAAACTGTTGTGTAGGTTATATCCTTGACCCAGTTGCTCCTGAGATGCTGAACTGCCTGAGGGCCAAAGCCCTGTCTAACATCAGGCTCTGCAGGGCTTGTGCAGAAGCTGTGGCCTTGGTCAGTGCTGTTCCCAGCCCCAGCAGAGTTATTCCCATTTTGATTTTGATCATGAAGTTTTCGTAATCCCTTTAAATGCAACAGGACCCAAAACACCCAGGGAGAAGCCCCTAAACATAACAAATATTCAGACAGAATTAAAGACATCCCTCCAGCCTGGTGGAGTCCTCAAACTCTTCAGATTCTGGGGACAACCTGTCCCTCTGGCAGAGCAGGGCAACCCTTGCTGGGGACAGCAGCAAGGGCAGATCTGTGGAATCATCAGATTGATTTGGAAGGGACCTTAAAGCTCATCCAGTTCCACCCCCCACCAAGGGCAGGGACACCTTCCAGTAGACCAGGCTGCTCCAAGCCCTGTCCGTGCTGAAGGGCTGAGCAGGGTGGGACACACCAGGGGAGGGAGGGAGGGGGCAGTGCCAGCCCAGATGGATGGGCCAGGCTTTGGGCTGGTGTCTGCAGCCCCCCCCGTGCCCTCACCCCCGTCAGACGCCCCTGTGGCTTTCCCTGCAGGCTGGCGGGACACGGAGGACGCGGAGGCGCCGCTGGTGTACATCCTGCTGGCCTCGCGCCGCCGCGCCGGCCACTTCCACGAGTTCTGCCTGTACAAGGGCAGCCGGGCCGAGCACGCCGCCTTCCTGCCCCCCGGCTTCCACGAGAGCGCCTTCCAGGTGTCCGTGTCCGTCCTCGTGCAGGACCAGCTGGGAGCCACCGTGGTGGCCGTTAACCGGTAAGAGCCGGCACTGGCGGGCTGGGATCGCCGACGGCGTCGGTGCCCGCCCTGGGCTCCCAAATCCCGGTCTCATGGCTTGGCCACCGGGCCCCTGTCCTGAAGGGCTCGGTGGGTCTTGCGGGAAAGGTTTGCCTCCTGGAAGAGGCTGCTGGCGGGAAGGGGAGGGGAGGCTCAGCAGAAGCGCAGTGCAGAGAATTCCAGTCTTTGTGGATCATCGCTCAAGGGGAAGATTTTCCCAGAAGTTAACCGCTTTCATAGAATCTTAAAATCGTGGAATCGTTAAGGTTGGAAAAGACTTCTAAGATCATCAAGCCCCAGAGCTGGGCTGATGAGGAGCCAGGCTTCAGGACCATGGTGGTTCTCCACACAGCTCCTGCAAAGTGGACACCAGGGCATCAGCAGTGCTGTATTTGTGGTTCACCCACCTGCTTCCCTGTTCCCCTCCCTTCCCAGCCCCTGTGACAGTCTGCTCTGAACTAAATCCCTGTTTCCCTTGCAGCTCCATGGAAATCGGCTTACCCGAGGGCTTCCCCAGCCTCTCCCACTGGCTCTACAACCAAACTGACACCGTGCTCCAGGGATTAGTGAAACAAGGGGACCCTCAGCAGGTCATTGAGTACTCCCTGGCCCTCATCACCATCTTAAATGAGGTAACATGGCTCTTTCTGCCCAAGAGGGGCCTCCATAAGTCCCTGCAATCGCCAGGAAAGTTCTTGGGCCAGATTTTGTACAGTGATGCAGGGAAATGACCAGTTCTACAGTTTTTCATGTAGATCAGTGGAAAGGCATCCCGGGAGCTGGGCTGGAGCTATTTTCTTGCTTCAAAATGAGTAACAAGCTGCAGACACAACAATGACCAGGGAGAACAGAGGGGCTGAAAATTAAAGCAGAGGTCCTGGAGAAGGCAGTGCCTGGGTGTCTCCCATGCTGCTGCTTTTTAACACTCATATTCAGATAGTTTTTCCTCTTTACTGGGAACCTCACATCTAAATACTGAATTTAGAAACAGAATCTTAGCCCGAATTCCCCTACTTCCTTGGCATTTCCCCTGAGCCACCCCTGTGCTCCAACTCAGCAGGGCTGGCAACTCCCTGTGCCTGCTCAGGTGATGCTCTGGTGCTCAGGAGACCTCCTTATCCTGGCTGCTGAACTGGTGCAGCTGCAAAGACCTTCTTCCTGCATACAAGGCTCTTAATTCAGTGCAGGAGCATCACCCTCCTGGCAGAATTCCCTTTCACTCCTACCTGAAGTGGGGCCCAGTCCTTCCACGTGCATCTCTATAGGCAGGGCAGGAATTCGGGGCTATACTCGTGTTTTCCTGTGCACACGTGGAAGCCGTGCAGGGATGATCCCCCTGAGCACAGGACTCTGCTTGGATGGGTAAGGACTGCACTGGGTGCTGTTTAGCTGTCAAGCACAAGGCTGTTCAGATAATTGCTTGGAAAGCACAAACGAAATTGAGGAAGTTCTGCTGGAAAACCAGCTCATTGGATCCCCCTGGGGAGAAGCAGGATCAGGGAGGTACAGAGAACGTGGAAGAGGTGACTTCAGTGCAGCTCATCCCCCTCTGAAACAACCTCATCGATTTCCCCGCTCTGCCTGCATTTCTGCCCCCAGTACGAGCGATCCGTGCTTCTGGAGCCTGAGGCTGGGAATGAGTTTGAGCTCCGGACCTGGACTCGCAACAACATCACGGAGACGCTGAACTCGCTGAAGGTGAACACGGTTGATGACATCCAGCAGATCTCAGCGGCCCTGGCGCAGTGCACGGTATGTCCCCGGCACCACCTCCCACCTCCAGCCCGTCCAGTGCAGCTCAGGTGCTCCTCAGTCCTTGTTGTGCTTCCCTGGCTCTGTCCCCGACACAGGGAAGGCAGGTGTCACTTGTTGGCGTCATTAGGGTTTCTGTGGTGATGCCCTGAGTGCTGCCAGCTCTGCCCCTTGCCGTGCCAGCGACCAGCAGGGGTTGGTGCCGTGATGTATCCATGTGCTGGAAAGCAGCACCTGAGAACTTTGCTCCTTCTCTGGGTCCTACCTTGGCTGGCAGGTGGAGACTGCAGGAGAGACCTGGACAGGCTGGAGAATCCTAGAATCTTGGGGTGGTTTGGGTTGGAAGAGACCTTAAAGATCACCCAGTTCCACCCCCTGCCATGGGCAGGGACACCTTCCACCAGCCCAGGTTTCTCCAAGCCCCGTCCAACCTGGCCTTGGACACTTCCAGGGCTGGGGCAGCCACAGCTTCTCTGGGCACCCTGTGCCAGGGCCTGCCCACCCTCCCAGCCAGGAATTTCTTCTTAATATCCATTCTAATCTCCATTCTTTCAGCATAAGGCCATTCCCCCTTGTCCTGTTGCTTCAGGCCCTTGTCCAAAGTCCCTCTCCAGTTCTCTTGGAGCTCCTTTAGGCACTGGAAGGGGTTTTAAGGTCTCCTTGGAGCCTTTTCTTCTGCAGGCTGAACACCCCCAGCTCTCCCAGCCTGGCTCCAGAGTGGAGGGGCTCCAGAAACACTGGAATAAATTGCTGGGGGAATTTCAGAATCCCCGAGGACAGAGTGGGCTCCCATCAGAAGTAACATGAGTAGAGCTGGACCTGCCTTGGGCCAGGGGCCAGCACCAAGGCTTCATGTTCCTCCCAGCCCTATTTCTGCCCTACCAGATGAGAAACCCTCTGCTGTGCTGCTGACTGGAAGTGCCTTGTTCCCCAGCCAGTCTGCAGTTTCAGCTCCCAGTGCTGGGGCTGCTGCCTGGTGGATTGAAGAGGGAAGAGAGCCCAGTTATATAATGCACTTGGGGTTTGGTGGTCAGCCAGGCTGCTCTGGCATGATCCTCCTTCCCGCCCTCCCAAATCCCTGTTGGGGACTGGAGTCAGGTACCTTGGCCTCGGCTGTGCTTCTCCTCCAGCCAGGTCAGGGCCTCGTGCAGCAGGAACAGACGTCCGAGTGATGGACAGACTACTGCATCCCACCCACAGAGTCCCTGTCCTGTGCTCCCTTCCCTGCCTCAGAGCCTGCAAACCTCAAAAATCCCTTCTTTCTGTTCATCTTTGTCCGGGTGCTGGGGCTCAGCACATCCCATTCCATGCTGGATTGGTTTGGTTCTGTCTCTCCCACCTTCTCCTGCCTCGTGACTCGATCTCGCTGTGGAAGTTTAGGTCTAGAAATAGAATTTTTATTCCATGGGAAAAGCTGACATTCCAGGATTAGTTTGTGCTCTGGATCAGAGTGAAAAGCTTAGGAAAATAGTAGTTTCCCAAAGGGTTGAGACAAGGGGAGTTCACACATTCCTTTCCTGCAGAAGGGTCCATCAGGCTGTTACGTTTCTGATTTTACCTACAGCGGAGAAGAAGAATCAGAATTAGTTTCTCCTGGAGGGAAAAAAAAAGAATCTCAGTCTTTGTGGTTGATTCTCCTGCCTAAGCAGGAGCTGCCTTGGGTGGTTCTTCCTCATAACCCAGCTTCTTCCCCACCGCCCTGATTCCTGATTTGTGGACTCCACTTCACACACCATGTCCTGTCTTCTCAGAGCTTATGAATAAAAGCAGAAAAGGGGGAATTTGAGACGGGCAGATGCTGTTTTGATTCTTCACCAAAACATATGGTGGATCACGTCTGAATCCTATGATGATTAAAAGAGAAAAAGATGAATAAGAGCGAGGAGCGGGGTTGTGGTAACAGCTTCCATGTGTTGCCTCAGTCCCTCCCATCCAGCCCTCGAGAGTGCGGGAAGCTCCAGGCCATGGCTAGAACATTCTGTTTCTTGGACACATCTGGGAGCAGAGGGAGGGACATCTATCATGCCTAAGTGGCAGGATCCCTCCCACAGCTTTCAGGAGTATTTGGACACTGAAATGGATATTCAGTTAGGGCTAAATCCTGCTTCCATTGATGACAGCGGAGTGGATGGAGAATTCCTATCCAGCTCCTTCCGGTTGGTTTCTGTAGGAATAGTGTGTGGCCCCAAAGGAGATGTGTATGGTCTTCTCTAGGGCACAGGAATAGAGAATCACAGGATCCTGTAATGATTTGGATTGGAAGGGACTTCAAAGCCCATTCAGTTCCATGGCAGGGACACCTCCCACTAGCCCAGGTTACTCCAAGCTGTGTCCAACCTGGCCTTGGACACTTCCAGGGATGGGGCAGCCACAGCTTCTCTGGGCAATTATATGCTCCCTTAATTCCTCCTTCCAGCCCAAAAGCATCCTCTGTCAGTCTCTGCCAAGCCTGCCTGTACGCTGGCACATTGGGATGTCATGGGAGGTGAATGGAAGAGTCCTGGAGACACCAGTAACTTGTTGGCCCCTCTCAGTGTGGGCAGGGCAGCCACAGTGTCTGCTGTCCCTCCCCGGGGCTGGGAAGAGCAGTGGGGGTCTTCTAGAATAAAAAGGTCTTTGCAGGACTGAGCCAACTGGACTTGCCCACAGCTGCCCCCTCTTTCCCTGGGGATGTTCCTGCTCCATCAGACCCTGTTTCCCTTTGCAGGTGGTGAGCAAGGAACTGGTGTGCAAGTCATGCCTGACAAGGACCTTGAACAAGCTGGAGACCATGATGACCATTCTGCAGGGGGAAACGACCCAGGGCACTGTGACACCGACTGGCATCGCTGACAACATCCTCAACATCACAGGTGAGCTCTGTCCTTCAGGGATGGGGACAGGTGACCAGGGCACAGGGTTCCCACTCTGGGGATCTTTGGAGGCTTCCTCCTCTGCCATTTGGGGTTTGGCCTTCTCAGGCTGTTAGGAAATTGTATCTGACGTTTGATTTGGAGTGTGGCATCCCAGTAGTCTCTTCCCTGTGTTTCCCAGGGTTGTCCTGGCTTTGGCAGCTTCTCTGCAGTCATTTGTTAATAAACTCACTGATACTCCTAATAAACTCACTAATACTCCAGGGATTTCTCTTTTTAGTAAACAATGAGTAACAGCTATGGCTTCCAGATGCTTGTCTTCTGGTTGGAGTCTGAGGAGGCTGTTGAACCTCACCAGGACATCTGTGAGAACTGTGTGGAAATTCCCACCTGGTTGACCTGGGAGGAAGCAGAGATACATTCTCTGCACTCCTTGTTATCTCTGCACTCCTTTCTGAGTGTTCTCCACTTCACAGCGCAAAAACTTAGTAACATATGTTTGTTTTATCCTTTCCTTCCCTGTTTCCTGATCCGTGGTTCTAGTCACTACCCAGGAGGAAAATAAAGCCAGTTGTGATTAAGTATTTCCCACTGAACTTTGTAGATTAGAGAAGCTGCAGGAATTCCTGGCAGCTCTGCTTTTAGCTCTGGGCTACAAACACTTCCAGTGGGGAAGGCCATGTGCAGAGTGTGGAGTAACAGTGAGAAGACAGTAAGGGAAGCCTTGTCTGATTGTTTTGGGAAGGTGTTGGGTGTTATCTGGACTGTAGAGTTACTCAGGCTATTTACCACTTCCTCTCTTTGCACCTTTATTTCTCTCCTGGCAGGTGACCTAATCCACCTTGTCAATACAGTTTCACAAGAATCCAAGCCCCAGGAGCTGCTTGCTGATTCCCACAACTTGCTGCTGGCTCCCAAAGCCTACAACTTGTCTTCCAGCCTGATGCGCATCCTCATGAAGTCCCGAGTACTGAATGAAGAGCCCCTTGAGCTGGTGGGAGGAGAAATTAAGGCCACAGGCAAGAGGTCTGACCCCTTTAACTTGCTTTGCTACGAAAACACACCAAACTGCCAGTTCTCCATCCCCCAGGCCTTCAACTCCACCCTTTCCAACCTGACGGATGTCATTCAAGTCATGTTCCAAGTGGACTCCAATCCTTTCCCTTTTGGCTACATCAGCAACTACACCGTGTCCACAAAGGTGGCCTCCATGGAGTTCCAGACACACAACGGGGTGCAGATCCCCATCGGGAGCCTGGACTCGGAGAAAGCCATCACTGTGATGGTGTCAAACAACACAGATCCCAACAACCTCACCGCTGGCACTGAAGTCATCGAGGCAAGAACGTCTGTGAACCTGATTGTGAATATGGAGAGCAACAACAGAGAAGCAGGACTGCACTTCCAGCTCACCTACAGAGTCCTCAACGGTAGTGCAGACAAATCCCTTGCTTTGTGCTCTGTGTTCTGCTGTGGGAGAGAAGGGGTGGGTGTTGCAGCAAAGGAGAGCTGTGTCAATGGATAACCAGGGTGGGAGAGGATAGCAGGTATAGCCAGCAGGTTCCACGCTGCATGGTTTTGGTTCTGGCTGTCTCAGGCATTATCCAGTGCCCAGTGTCATCCTTGCTTGTGGATTCTGGCACTGAGAAGCCTGTTGCTTTTCTCAGCCCTTCTGCTGAGTCACGTTAGCACTGGAGGGAGTTGGTCCAGTCCCTCTCCTGGGCAGGTCTGATGGTATCCAGTGCTCAGGGCTCCTCTGAGCTGCAGACTGAGAGAGTGCAGTCTGGAAAAGCATCTCTGCTGACTTTCCTGATTGCTGATTTTCCTCCCTGAGCTGGCAGCAGGCTTGTGGTTGAGTCTCCCAGGTGTTTCTGAAGCCCTTTCTGTTTCTCCCCACACAGATCACTACCTTGCCAGTGAGCCTGAGCCATTCATCATGGCCTATCTCCATCACGAGCCCGAGCCCAATGAGCACAACTGCACTGCCTCCAAGAAAATCAGCCTGGATGCCCTGGCTGGGAGTGACCACAAGCTCTACACTTTCTTCACCTCACCCAGGTAAGAGAAACCTCCCTGGTGGTCCCTGTCAGCCACAGGCTGTCCCGTGTGTGAATTACACCACGTTCACTGGGCTGCTGCTCTTCATTGTGTGCTTCCCTGCCCCTGCAACTGGATGCTTTCCATGGACACATGTCTATCAGAACGAGGTTTGTGTCCCTTCAGAAGGTAGGTTAGTCATCTCCTTGCTCTTTTTCTTCTCCAGAACGGATGATCCCATCCAGAGGTACTACCTGAACATCACCAACCACTTCAGCTGGTCTCCGGTGGAGGTGACACTGGGGCTCTACACGTCCCTGTGCCAGTACTTCAGTGAGCAGGAGAAGCGCTGGAAGACAGAAGGAATTGTCCCCCTGGAGGAGACCAGGCCAGACCAGGCTGTGTGCTTAACCCAGCACCTCACTGCCTTTGGGGCCAGCCTGTTCGTGCCCCCGAACTCTGTCCAGTTCATCTTCCCCGTGAGTACCACCAAGCAGAGGCTGTGCAGTGTTGTCACACGCTGAGCAGGTTGCTGTCACCTCGCAAAGCCTCGGGCTCCTGTGGGCTTCATGTTCAAGCTGGGTCAGGCTGCCCTGTGCCCAGCTGGCACCAGCACAGACACCTGGGAGCCTTTGAGAGGTGCAGATGGGCTTGGCTCACGCAGGGCTGTGTCCTCTGCTTGGGAATCCCGGCTGCTGCTGAAAACAGACCTTTGGCAGATGACTTTGGTCCCTGATCTGGACACCTTGCAGTGTGTTCTCCTCCTAGGGAGATGCCAAACTCTCCTTCCAGCTGTCACCCAGCACTGTTTTATCCCAGGGAGTTCGCTTGCCAGCTGCTCTCTGCTTCCCAAGGGTATCCAGGCCTTTCCTCATTCTGTCCCTGTGACGTTAGTGGGAGCAGAGAGCTCCAGGCAGCTGCTGCTGTGGTCTGTGGGATCACATCTGAGTGGTAATGAGAGCCAGGAAGGAGGCAGGGAGTGGGAAGAGAGGTCCTCCCGGAGAGGAGAGTTGCCTTTCAACATGTTTCTTTTCTCCCAGGCCCCAGGCCCAGGTCTGAACTACATTGTCCTGCTGACATGTGCCGTGTGCTTTGTGACCTACTCGGTGGCCGCGCTGATCGTGCACAAGCTGGACATGATCGACCTGCACCGGGTGGGAGTGATTCCCTTCTGCGGCAAGAACGGGATGTACAAATACGAGATCCTGGTGAAGACGGGCTGGGGCAGAGGATCAGGTCAGTCTGCGGGCTGCTCCTGTGCGTGGCTCTTCAGGTGGCATCTGTGTAGTTCACCTGGTCTCACCTCAGCATGTCACACACAGTGTGTTCTCTGAGGGCCCAGAGCTGAGCTGGTGTTGGAAGCAGCTCTGTGCAGTCAGTCCAGGGCTTCCCACAGCATTCCCAGTTCTTACTGTGTGATGATGGGGCAGATTAAAAATCATGAAAGCACAGAATGGTTTGGGTTGGAAGGTTCCTTAAAGATCATCTCTTTCCAATCCTGTTACCATGGACAGGGACACCTTCTACTAGACCAGGTTGCTCCACCACTTGCTGTTGAGTGGCACAACCAACTGCTGCTGGAAGGAACCCCCAGTGTAGAAATCCCCCCATCCTGCCTTCCCTGACTGGGCTGTGGCTGCAGGAACAGCCTGAGGCTGTGATTGTGGATCACTTCTGACCCTCTCCTGCAGAAATGTCCAGGCCCTGTGAGTCCTTTGGAGGGACTCTTTTGCTGCCCGCCAGCATCTGTCACTGTTCTGAATCTTTCCCAGCAGCAGGAAGGCACAAAGCTTGGCACCTGCTCTGGAGCTGGGTTTGTGGCTAGAGCTGCCAGAAATGTCATCCTGGGCTTGGAAATGCAGGCAGTTGCTCTAAGCAAGGGTAGAGGTGGAATGTCACCATAAACATGCTGCCACTGATCTTGGTGTAGCCAGCAGTGTCACTGGCAGCAGGTTTCTCTTGAAGCCACCCCAAGGACCATGCAGGTTGTGCAGGTAGACAGGGGAGCATCTGGCAACTGGTACCAAAGAGACATCAGAGGAAACAAGTCTTTTAACAACGTGGTGGAAAAACCATCCACAATAAACCTCTCCTCCCATTGGTGTGTCAGCAAGGCAAGGGATGTCACATTCTCTCCCCTCCAAACAGGCAAACCAGGAGCGTGGAAGGTCCATGCCCCAGGCCAGGCTGAGCAGCTCCCTCCAGAATGTGTGTGACACTGTCCCTGGGCGCAGGGTGGGAATGTTGAGCACGTTCCTCTCTCCCAAGCCTTCAGGTGGCCCTTTGAAGGGCCATTGCACGTGGTCCAGATCACTGGCAGGACGGCAGAGCTGGGACCAGCCATACCTCAGGTGGGCTTCCCTAAGTGAGCTCCCTCACTGCAGGTACCACGGCCCACGTGGGGATCGCCCTGTACGGGGTGGACAACAAAAGTGGTCACAGGCACCTGGACGGAGACAACGCCTTCCACCGCAACAGCCTCGACGTGTTCCAGATCGCCACGGAGCGGAGCCTGGGCAGCATCTGGCGCATCCGCATCTGGCACGACAACAAAGGTGAGCCACGAGCGGCTGGGTGGGGTGGGGCACAGCGGTGGATCACACAACCCCAGGCCAGAATCAGGCTCTGATCTGCTTGATACCTGGGCCAGGAGAGAGGGACGAGGGCCTACAGTGGCGCATGGTGACCCTCTGGCTTCGGGGGACATTGCTGAGAGGGACATGGAGTCTCCATCACAGGGAAATTCACAGACTGGCCAGGTGTGACGCCAGACACATGTGATGTAGCGTGCTGTGCACTGTGACAGTGTCTGTAAATGTCACCTTGGGGGTGACCTGGCTGTGCCATGCTTTTCTGGGTACTGTGCCTTTCCCCTCAGTGACAGTGGTGTCACACGGAACTGCTGCTGTCCCACTGACAGGTCCCCGTGTGGCCCCCTCAGCTCTGCAGGCTCACACAGGGACTATCTGCCATGAAGTATTTCTTTCTCTCTTCCCTCTCAGGACTCAGCCCCTCCTGGTACCTGCAGCACGTCATCGTGCGGGACCTGCAGAGCAGCAAGAGCTTCTTCTTCCTGGTGAACGACTGGCTGTCGGTGGAGAGCGAGGAGAACGATGGCATGGTGGAGAAGGAGGTGTTTGCTGCCAGTGAGTGCTCACCCCGGGGCTGGGTTTGGGGTGCTGAGCAGTTCTCATGGTGCAGCAGAGCAGAGGGACCCCAGAGCCTCCACGCTGGTTCTTCCTCATGGCAAGGGTGCCAAGTGCTCTGCTGGGTCCTTTGCACTGGAGGACAGGACGTGGCAAGGACCTGGCTGGGCAGGATAGAATCACAGAATCATGGAATTGTTAAGGTTGGGAAACACATTTAAGGTCATCGAGTCCAACTGTCAACCAGCACCAATACCATGTTCACCACTAAACCATGTCCCCAAGTGCCCCATCCACACGGTCTTTGAGCACTTCCAGGGATGGGGACTCACCACTGCCCTGGGCAGCTGTGCCAGGGCTGGACAGCCCTTTCAGTGAAGGAATTGTTCCTAATATCCAAACTGAACCTCCCTTGGCACAACTTGAGGCCATTCCCTCGCCTCCTGTCCCTGTTCCCTGGGAGCAGAGCCTGACCCTCCCCGGCTCCCCCCTCCTGGCAGGGACTTGCAGAGCCAGAAGGTCCCTCCTGAGCCTCCTTTTCTCCAGGCTGAGCCCCCCCAGCTCCCTCAGCCCCTCCTGCTGCTCCAGCCCCTTCCCAGCTCCATTCCCATCCCTGGACACGGTCCAGCCCCTCAATGTCTTCCTTGTCATGAGAGGCCCAAAACTGCCCCAGGACTGGAGGTGTCTCAGCAGTGCCAGCACAGGGGGATGAGCATTGCCCTGGTCCTGCTGCCACACCGTGGCTGGTACAATCCAGGTGCTGTTGGCCTTGTTGTCCACCTGGGCACACCTGGGCTCATGTTCAGCTGCTGTGACCAGCACCCCCTGGACCTTTTCTGACGGTCAGCTTTCCAGCCACTCTGCCCCAGCCTGGAGTGTTGCGTGGGAAGGGAGCACGTGGATGCAGTATGGATACTTCCCGGAGTATCAGCCTGCAAGGAGAGACTTGGTGGGCCCAGCCAGGTCCCCTCTTCAGCACAGCCACCCTGAGTGTCTCTCTGTCCCCAGGTGAGACAGAGCTGAGGAGCTTCTCCCGGATCTTCGTGGCGGAGCTGCAGCGCGGGTTCTTTGAGAAGCACGTGTGGCTGTCGCTGTGGGACCGCCCGCCCCGCAGCCGCTTCACCCGCGTCCAGAGAGCCACCTGCTGCTCCCTCCTCATCTTCCTCTTCCTCTGTGCCAACGCCGTGTGGTACGGCATGGTGGGCAACGTCCACCTCAGGTGCGCTGGGCCCTTGGTGCCCTGTTCGGCCCCGACCTCCTCAGGGCCCCTCTTGCCCATCCCATTAGGGCGGGACAGACCTTAAATCCACTGGGAATAGATACCTTTCTTTTGGCCTTGAGTCTGCCCTTGCCATTCCAAAGAATCTGGGGCCCGGGCATGGGTGGTGCATGACCAAGCCATGTGTTAGCACAGCCCAGGCCTGTTGCTTTCTCTGCCCATCTGAAATACCTGGCTGTGCATTTCTGTCTCCTGCTTTCTTACCTGGCAACCCCAAATGCTCCTGCTGACACCTGTCTCTGGTCTCTCTTGATTCTCTCCAGCAATGGGGCCGTTTCCAACCTGATCCCTGTGAATGTGGACACAGTGGCTGTCGGGCTGGTGTCCAGTGTGGTGGTTTACCCCCTCTACCTGGTCATTTTATTTCTCTTCCGGATGGCTCGTGGCAAGGTAAGGAGAAGGAATGGTTGCAGGCTGCTCGGATGGGTGGGATGCCACCAGGTTTGTTTATCTGAGGCTAACCCAAAAGGGCAGATTTTAGAAGCTGTTTAGGCATCTCTTCCCTCTTGATTTCAGTGTGTGACAGGCACCCAAGTGCCATGTAAAGGCACAACCCTTTGCTGCACTGGCAGGAGCCCGGGAGGTGCTCGGTGGAGCCTCTCTAAGGGAATGTCTGTCCTGGGTACAGCTCAGCTGGCTGAGCAGAGCTGTGGTTAAGCAGCTGGGAAGGGATTAGCTGGGGATTTAATGACTAGTTAGGCACAATTAGCAGCCCCATTAAGTATTGCAGCCAGCTGCTCAGGGACTGATGAGCAGCTGATGTTCCTTGTTCCTGTAAGCACTCGGCCGAGGGGCCTGGGAGGCAGTGGAGATGGACCTGTGCCTGTTCTCAGCTCCCCTGAGCAGGTCTGGGTCTCCAGCGTGCAGGGAGCTGGAGGGATCCTCAGCAGCAGTGACAGTGTCCCCTCCACCCTCCTTCCTGTCCCCTGCAGGTCTCCATCAGCCACACGGTGACTCACTCAGACCAGCAGTCCCTGGAGATTGACAACTATCTGGACTCCTCGATCCTTGACAGCTCCTTCCCCACCTTCCCCGGGCTCCAGGCAGAGGTAACCTGCTTCCTTCCCCAAAGCTGGCCAGGCTGCACAGGTCTGTGTGCTCCCTGCAGGGACACAGTGCCCACCCCAGCGGTCAGGGGGAGAGCTGAGGCACCCGAGTGCCTCTGGAAAATCCCAGTGCTGGAGGAGAGCACAGCCCTTCATCCCTTACCTGCCCAGGCCAAGCCCAGATCCAGTAGCTGTCTCCAGCTGTGGGCATGGATCTTCCCGGTGTGCCTGGGGGTTATCTCGGGAGGGGAGCAGGCTCCTGGAGGTGTGGGCCCAGGGCTAGCAGCACCTCCAGCTTCCCACTGATGGTCACAACCCGCTGCTTTAACCAGGCACAAACCAGTGCCCTGTGCCTGAAATGCCTTTGTTTCCTCCACAGGCCTTCTCTGAGCAAACCAAAACAGACCTGTTCCTGGAGGACTCCAAAAGGTGAGGAGGCCTCTGGGGATGGAGCAAACAGGAGCTTAGTTTCTGCTTTGCTGGGCTGGGGCTGTGCTGGTTCCCTCCAGACAGTCACACAATTCCTTTCCTCGTGCTTCCCCACACCTGTGTGATGCCCCCGTTCCTGCTCTCCCACAGCCTGGTGCGCTGGCCCTCCAGCGAGGCCCTGCTCAGCTGGCCAGACCTGCTCAGCGACCCCTCCATCATGGGCAACACCATCCAGAAGCTGAAGAGAGGCCGGGCCAGCCGCCACCTCGGGCTTGAGGCCCCCCTGGCCCCCGAGGAGGACAGTTTGTCCCTTGGGATTCACCAGGGACAGCCTCGGTATTTCTCTGCCTCAGGTGAGCAGCCCTGGCTCAGGTTAGAGAGGCAGAACAGCAGAGCTGCTGCCATCACCACTGCCTTCACTTTGAAGGGCACGGGAGGGTTGTGTTTGCTTAATGGGGATTTTAGTCTGGGAAAGTAGAAATCCTGACGGGGATCAGTCTGGAGTTGTCCCACACTGCCAGCAGAGTGGGAGCAAGGAGAGGTGTGTTCCCATGGGAGTGCTGTAAGCAACCAGCTCTTCCTCACTGGCTGCAAAGGCAGAGAATGTCCCTGAGCCTGCGTAAGTGGCTGGAGAAGGAGAATTTGGCCTCCAGAACCAGCAGTTTCCTGCCCGGCTCTGCCACTGAGCTGGGGATGGACAGGAGCTGGAGGACAGGGAGTCCATGGAGAAGGACGTCACCCGGACCCTCCTCCCCAGTTCCACTGAGCCATGCCCTTGGTGTGGTGCTGGCTGCGGTGCTCCTGCCAATGATGCTCTTTGTGCTCTCTCTTTCCCAGATGAGGATCTGATCCGGCAGATCCTGGCGGATGGAGCCAGCGGCATCTCCCACTCTCAGGACCTGGGGCCGTACATGAGGGCTGAAACAGATCTGATCTCAGGCCTGTAAGTGTTTAGGGGCAGAGTGCCCCCTGTGCCAGAGTTCAGCCCCTGTCAGTGCCAGCAGTGACACAGCTTTCACTCCTTTGCCTCGGCAGGTCCAGCGTGTTTGGGGAGAAGGTGGAGACTGTCATGATGCAGAAGCTGAACGACAAAGGGCAGAGCATGGCAGCTCCTCCCAGGGAAGTGAGCAGATCAGCCAAGTCCACGTGGACAGGTACCAGGGCTGTGCCCACAGGGCAGGGGGTGGGGTGTGCAGAGACAGGGGCCATCCCACACAGAAGCACTTGGTGGGTACAGGGGGAAAAGTAGAAGAGGAGCCTTAGGAAAGGCAGCTCCCTGCTTGGGGTATATCTGCTATTTCCTGCCAGCTTCTGGAGCCTGGACCTGTGCTGTGACAGTCCCTGCTGTGTGCCCTGCTCTGCTCCCTCCTCCCCCAGGTTACTCTGCTCCCTGTACCCTCTGCCACCACCAGTCACAGAATCCTGGAATGGTCTGGGCTGGAAGGGACCTTAAAGATCATCCAGTTCTAAGTGGGCAGGGACACCTTCCACTAGAGAAAATCCAGTCCCATCATCTACCCAGCCTGAGAGAGGGAGACTCTGTCCATAACCAGAGGGGAGGGGGAGTCAAGGGCCAAGGAAAGTTCAGATCAACAAACAAAACAGGGAAGAGATGATTCCTACTGGATCATACAACACGACCCAGCCAGCCAGGCTGGCAAAGGGCAGGGAATGAGCTGCCAGGCCCTGCAAGGTCTGGGGGTAGCCAGTGCCCGAGTGCCCTCTGGAGAAGCTCGACATCACTTCTCTTAGCATCCCTGGAAGTGTTTGAGGCCAGGTTGAACAGGGCTTGGGGTAACCTGGTCTAGTGGAAGGTGCCCCTTCCCATGGCAGGGTGTGGAACTGAATGGGCTTTAAGGATCTTTCCAGCCCAAACTATTCCAGGATTCTGTGATCCCATCTCTTCCTGCCCACCCTGCTGCTGCAAATAGGAAGTTGCTGTGCTGAGGCTGCTGTGTGCTCTCCATATGCTGTCTAGTGGGAAATGTTTGGGATAATCCCTCCAAACACACCCAGGACTGGTGGTGAGCGCAGCCCTCCCTGTGCCCACCGGGGCCCTCTAGCAGGAATGTTCACACTTGCTTTCCTTCCTCCTCCCAGTTACAGACCAGACGTTCAGGAAGCGCTTGCTCCCACCCTGGTGCTCCTTCTTGGCTCATGGCATCAGCCTCCTCCTCTTTGCCACCTCCACGGGGGTCTCCGTGTGGATCGGGGTGGGCTTTTCCTCCAGCGTGGCCCTCATGTGGCTCATCTCAGGGATATTCAGCTTTCTGGCATCCTTCCTGGTCTGGGAGCCCCTGAAGGTGAGGATACCACGACATACCTGTACATGTGTGTGTGTCAGCTGTAATTAATGTCTTGTCCAGCTACTCGTCATTGAATCACTGAATTGGGAAGGTGGGAAAAGCCTTTAAACTCATCAAGTCCAACCATCAACCCACCACCACATCCACCACTAACCCATGCCCTCAGGTGCCACATCCACACAGCTTTTGAGCATTTCCGGGGATGGCCTGGGCTGGACAATCTTTTCCATGGAGAAATCCAGTCAGACAGCCACGGTGTTAATTGAATAGTCCCTCTCACCTCCATATCCATCAGGGAAGGAAGGATGTCAGCAGCAGTAGTGGAGGCAGGGTTGGTGATACGTTGGTTTAGAGGTTGTCTGGCTGCTCCAATTTGGAGCTGAGCTGTGCTGGCTGTGCTGAGGGACCCACAGGAGCTGCTGCTGGAACGTTCAGGTGGCCCAGCTCTCCACAGGCTCCGGACTCTCCCTGTGCCCAGGTGCTGCTGGAAGCGCTCTATTTCTCCCTGGTTGCCAAGCGCCTGCACCCGGAGGAGGACGACACCCTGGTGGAGCAGCCCTTTGTGGAACACGTGTCGGAGAAGATCAGCAAAGTCCGGCCCCCACAGGGGTTCGCCCTGTTCCAGGCCAAGGAGGAGGCCAGGAAGGTCAAACTGCTGCACAGGATGCTGAAGGTGGGACATCTTCTGGTGCCCCGGGCAGAGATACATCCTAGTGGGGGTGCTCCCGGTGCAGCTGGGATCCCCTGAGCTGGTGGGTGCGTGGCTCCAGCTGCTGCCTCAGCGTGCCCGTCTGTAAAAGCCTGGCAGGACGTTCATCTTTGCAGAGCTCCAAGGTGGCTGGGAAGCAGAACCGTGACGGGGGGGTTTGGAGCAGCTGGTGTTTGGCTCCATAACTTGGGTGTTTGAGATTAGGGCAAGGTTTGAGTGCGGAGCAGACACCAACTTGCACAGGAAAATGCATTAGCTGAGCCTTTTGAAATGCAACTTCCCATCTGGGAGCAGAAATTTCAGCCTTTGTAGCTCCTTCAGCACTGATCCTCTACTTGTGCTGGGAATACACAGCTGCTTTGATGAAATCAGGTTATTTTTGATGGAGTGATTCCCCTTTAAAGATGGAAACCCCCGTAACTATTGGATAAGCTGAACTGACAGCATATAGGAGCTCTTTTAACAAAGAATCCTGCTATGAGCCTGTGATTGGGGTTTCATTTTAATCTGCTTCCCATATGCAAAAAGAAAGAGCATCATGCCCTGGGTCCTGATCCTGCTGCATGGCAGTGGAAAACACTGCTCTGCTGCAGGATTGGGATCCAGCCCCTCCATGCAATCCCTCTCTACTCTCTTTTTCCCAGAATTTCCTCATCTACATGATGTTCTTACTGGTGATCCTGCTCACCAACTACGGAGACACGTCCCGCACCAGCCGGGCCTTTCTCCTGCAGAGCTCCATCAAGCAGCAGCTGGGCAGCAGTGAATTCCTGCTCATCAAAAGGTACCTGCCAAGGCCCTGGGGTGGGGGATGAGGTGTTATTGTGCATCAGGGAAGCTGGATGTTGGGCTCGTGCTCCACAGTCTCTCCCAGGCTCCTGACTCACGGGGAGCACTGGTGTGGAGCTGGGACTCGCACCCGAGCCTGGCCTGGCAGTGAGTGGGGTCCCTTTTGTCCCTGTGTTTCTCCTCTCTTGGAGAGCAAAGGGGTCTGTGGAGGTTGAGAACCTTAATGTTTCTGTGGGAAGGGGCTGTGTGAGTTGCTGATGCTGAACTTTCTAGAGCTGCCTCTAAAGGACACAAGTTCCTCTGTCTCCACAATTTATGACCAAAGGTTTAGCCATAAAAAGTGCCTCAAAAACCAGGAATGACATCTTGTACAGAGTCCTACCCTTCCTTGCTCTGCACATCTGATTTAACTGGATGAAATTTTCCCAGCTGAGTTTCCACACCACTGGGAATTCCATGAGTCCAGCCTGACCTCAGAACGCTGCCTGGGTTTGAGGGTGTCTAACTCCAGAGCCTTGGGTTCTGTGCACATCAGTGTGGCTTGTCCGTGCCACCCAAAGTCACTGAAGCTCTGATTTCACCACAGTGTGGATCAGGAGTGATTCCAGTGAGCTTGGTAGGGTTTTTGGGGTGAAAGTGGTGTAAAGGAGGATAATCTGGTCCTAAATAGCATCTCTTTCCCTACTACACTGCCACAGACCCCCTGCGCTGATCCTCATCCAGGTATCAAGTAGATTCAATCACCTTTAGGTCATGACACATAATCCCTTTTCTGACCTCATCCCAGCCTCTGGAACGGGTGGGAATGCTGCCTGTGCCTGCAGGCCGGGAGGAGAGCAGCCAGGTTGGCTCTGCAGTGCTCAGTGCCCCATCCAGGTGAAACATGGATGGGTGAAACACGCAGAGCCAGCCCTGGCAGAGCTGCCCCAGGGCTCTGCCCCCATCTCATGCCGTGTCCCCTCGCAGGTCGGATCAGTTCTGGCTCTGGATGTCTCAGGTGTTCCTCCCGTACCTGCACAACAACGGGTCGGGCCAGGAGAGCCACAGCACCACGCTGGGCACGGCCCGGCTGCGCCAGCTGCGGCTGCAGGAGGGTACGTGGGCAGGGAACGGGCTCTGCTGCCACAGGGGGTGGCAGTCCTGGAGGGGTGAAACGGGCAGCTCTGGGTGCAGCTGTGGCTGAGCGAAGGCAGCAGAGCTTACCCAGGGAGGTTTTAGTTTGCAGTTTGTACTTAGTGAGCTCCTGGTTCTGCTCTGCAGAGAGGAACTGGGGGTTTTGGTCATGGAATCCTGGAATGGGTTGGGTTAGGAAGGACCTTAAAGATCACCCAGTTCCACCCCCTGCCATGGGCAGGGACACCTCCCACCAGCCCAGGTTGCTCCAAGCCCCGTCCAACCTGGCCTTGGACACTTCCAGGGATCCAGGGGCAGCCACAGCTTCTCTGGGCACCCTGTGCCAGGGCCTGCCCACCCTCCCAGGCAGGAATTCCTCCCCAATATCCCATCTAACCCTGCCCTCATGTGGTTTAAATCCTGTGATGTGTTCAGGGAGCAGAGTGGTGGTTCATAGTTACCCCAAGGCTGATTGGGATGTCTGTGTTCTCCACTTGTACCCAACTAATCCACTGGTGGTGTGGATATATCATGACTCCTCCATTGGATAGCTCTCTATTTTCCATGTTAATATCCATGTTTTTCTTAATCCCCGACTTCTGCATGCTCCCTTCCCTCACTCTGGTGAAATCATGGGGATTTACATTGGAGAGACAGGTTGGGTTGATATCTGGAGGGGTGGCTGAGTGTGGAGGGGTGTGGGAGGAAGGAGGTGCTGGGTGTGTGAGCTCAGCTGTGCCCCAGCGCTGGGCTCCCCGGGGTGACAGTGTGGTTTCATTCCAGCTGAGTGCTATGCCCAGGACGTCCTGCCCGGTGTGGGCAGGGCCCAGAGGAGCTGCACTGACCAGCACAGCTTTGCCACCGCTGACTATGGCACAGGCTGGGAGAGGGTGGCCGGGAACGTGACGGCGGCGTGGGCCCACTCCCCACCTGACCTGGCAGGGTAAGGGGCTGCCCAGCCCGCTCCCACCCCCTGCTCCATCGCCCCCATCCTCCAGGGGTGGGACTGCCAATCCTTACAGACCTTTCCAAGGTTTTGTACCCTGGGTGGTTGCCAGCCCTCCTCTCAGCGAGGGTAAGGGTAAGGGGCAGGGTAAGGGGCTGCCCAGCCCGCTCCCACCCCCTGCTCCATCGCCCCCATCCTCCAGGGGTGGGACTGCCAATCCTTACAGACCTTTCCAAGGTTTTGTACCCTGGGTGGTTGCCAGCCCTCCTCTCAGCGAGGCCACTTGCAGCCCCCGAGCCTGGCCAAGGGCAAACAGACACAGAAATGACAAAGGGCTTCCCTGAGCACAGCCACGCTGGCAGTGGGGGTGGTGGGAGGCCCCCAGCTTCCCTGGGGATGTGCATGTCACCCCAGACTGTCTGAAAAGCAACACTGTGCTGTTCTGGGGGCCCAGGGCAGAGCCAGGGCAGGGTAACCCAGCACCCCCAGAGCAGCACTAGATTCCTGTTCACGGGGGTGATGGGAGGTTGTCCTGCACACTGGACAGGAATCACTGTTGGTTGCTGCTCCGGTTTAGCCCTGGAGGCATCTTCCTGGAAGTCTGGGGCACCACAGGGCCTGGGGCTGTTTGGGGTTGGGAACATGGAGGTGGATCAATGTGCTCCTGTGATTTGTCCTGTGAAATAAATGCTGAGGCAGCTGTCGAGGAGCAGGATCTGCATCTGCACTCCTGCTCCTGGCCTGCCACGTTGGAGGGCAACCAGTGTCCTTCAGCCTCACGCCGTGGCTCCCCCTCTTCTGCAGGATCTGGTACTGGGGTTACATCTCCTTCTATGACAGCAGTGGGTACGTGCAGGAGCTGGGCCCTTCCCTGGAGGCGAGCCGGGCCCAGCTGGACTTCCTGCAGCAGCACACGTGGATCGACAACATGTGAGTGTGGCGGGGCCAGAGGAAGTGTCCTGCTGGCACCCAGGTTTTCCAGGGGTTCTGCTGGAGTGCCACAGGGAACAGGATCGATGGTCCCACCCAACAGTGGCCCCAGAGCCGGTGGTGTCCCAGTCCCTGAGCTGCTCCTCTCTCCCCACAGGAGCCGGGCGGTGTTTGTGGAGCTGCTGCAGTACAACCCCAGCGTGGACCTGCACGTGGCCATCACCCTGCGTCTGGAATTCCTGGGATCCGGCCAGGCCATCGCCGCCCTCACCATCAGCCCCTTCCCGCTGCTGCGGCTCAGCGGGGGGGTCACGCTGCAGCTCCTCATGATGGTCAGTGTGGTACCTGCCCCTGCACCCCTCTTCCCTCTGGGTTGCTGCCCGGGGGGCTCTGGGGGCCCTCACCCAGGCTGGTCACTGTGGACATGGGCATTGGGGAGCTTCAGGAGGGCATGGGGCGCTGGATGAGCAACGAGGGCAGGGCAGGGCACTGCAGGTGGTGGAACTTGGCCCAGTCCAGGGGGCTTTTGCTGTTCTGGGTGCAGTACAGCAGTCAAGCATTGCCCTCTCTTTCCCTGGTGACCTCTCTGTCCCTCCCCCAGGTCTTCCTGATGATGTTTGTGGTTTACTTCGTGGTGTCGGAGTCACTGTCCATCAAGAAGGAAGGCAGAGCCTACTTCACCCTGTGGGGCAACTACGGCCAGTGGCTCTTCATCCTGCTCACCACGAGCACCGTGGTGGTCCACCTCAGCCAGGCCACCCTCGCTGACCAGCAGTGGCTCAAGTACCTCAACAACCGCAGGGGCTTCACCAACTTCTACCAGGTGGCCTTTCTGAGCTCCGTGTTCAGCAGCCTGGCTGCGTCCCTGCTCTTCCTCCTGACCGTGCAGGTACGGGGGGGTTGGGGGGAGCAGCGCCTGGGCAGTGAGGGCTTTGCTCCTTCTGTGCCAGCCTGGCATCCCTGCATGGTCCCTGGCAGGGCGAGCAAAGGGCCTTGAAGGAAAAAAATGCAGGATTGAGGTCCTGTTGGGGTGCTGGCCGGATGCTGCCGCCGCATCGGGCCCTGTGCAGGGGTGGCAGTGAGGCCACGTGTGTCTCTGCTGCAGCACTTTGGGTCTCCACAGCCCCTGGGCCCCCAACTCCCGTAGTGAATTCAGCCAAGTGTGGCTGATGGGATGATTTTGTCTGCGAGGAACTTGTGGACTGGGATGTTCTGTGCTCTGCCAGGGCTCGAGTTTCCCTCCCTGTGCTGGGGGTGAGTCTGTCTGTAACACTCCCCTCTCCTGCCCCAGGCTGCCCGGCAGCTGCGGTTCGTCAGGCAGTGGTCGGTGTTTGGGAAGACCTTCCAGAAGTCGGCGAAGGAGCTGATGGCTGCAGGGGTGGCCTTCGCCCTCCTCCTCCTCGCCTATGCCCAGCTCGGCTTCCTGGTAACTACCCCGGTCCCCTTCCCCTCACACAGGGGCTGGTTGTGGTCCTGTTGCCCCTCGTCCCTCACCAGAGCATGAGCAGAGCCCGTGGGTCCCCTGGGTGTTCTGTGCCCACTGTGCCACAGGCTGCTTTGGCCAGGGACTGTCCCTGTCACAGCTGATTGACAGGCCACCCCTCGGGGCCCCTGTGAGAGGGGGTATCTTGGCTTAGGGGAACACTTGTCCGCTGCTCCCTTCTCATCACATCTCCAATGTCCCCTTTGCAGCTCTTCTCCTCCTCCGAGTCCTTCCGCAGCGTGGGCAGCAGCCTCCTGCTGCTGCTGGCCCTGCTCCGGGGCAGCGGGAGCCTCCGGCCCTGCCTGCCCGAGGCCTCGGGCCTCTACTGCCTCTTCTGCACCAGCTACGTCATCCTGGAGGTGTGGATCGTGCTGAGGCTGCTCACGGTGGTGCTGCTGCACAGCTACCGCGAGATGCACTTCGAGCTGTACCGCCCTGCCTTCGAGCCCCAGGACTACGAGATGGTGGAGCTCTTCGTGCGCAGGCTCAAGATGTGGATGGGCTTCAGCAAAGCCAAGGAGGTGAGAGCAGCCCGGGGACTCCAAGGAGAAGGGGCCGGGTGACACAGAGCAGTGTCCACCCTCTTTAGCCTTCCCTTGCCTCTGGCTTCATCCTGCTGCTGCTCGCAGCCCAGTTCCTCTGGCAGGCGAAGGCTGGAGCAGTGGCCGGCTAGTGATGGGACTGGGCTAGTGATGGGACACTGTAAGGGCATCATCTGCCAGTTCTCAGCCCCACAGTTTTAACTGGGATTGTCACACCAGGAATGGCTGGGAGCAGCCCTGGGGCTGGTTGGAGTGTTCCGACTTTGCAGCTCCTGAACTAACCCTGCCCCTNCGGGCAAAGCCAGCGCTGCGGCCGTGCCCGCCGTGCAGAGGAAGCGGCCCCTCCGCTCCAAGAACCGGGTGCACCCCACGGTCAAGTAAGGCGGGGAGCAGTGCCCGGGCAGGGCGCGGACAGGGCTTTGCCAAGGGTGGGCTGTGCCCGCCCTGGAGCCTCGGGAGCTGCCGCGGCGGCCGGGCCGGCCGGGGCACACGGGGCTGTCCCACCACGCCGCTGGCACGGCCACCAGCCTTCCACGGGACACCCCGTGTCCCACGGCGGGGGAAGCCGCGCCCTTCCCCCGGGGACCCGCCGGG
>VWZF01000911.1:169965-207276 GCA_013396755.1 Sclerurus mexicanus | reverse complement strand
GGTATCTTGGCTTAGGGGAACACTTGTCCGCTGCTCCCTTCTCATCACATCTCCAATGTCCCCTTTGCAGCTCTCCTCCTCCTCCGAGTCCTTCCGCAGCGTGGGCAGCAGCCTCCTGCTGCTGCTGGCCCTGCTCCGGGGCAGCGGGAGCCTCCGGCCCTGCCTGCCCGAGGCCTCGGGCCTCTACTGCCTCTTCTGCACCAGCTACGTCATCCTGGAGGTGTGGATCGTGCTGAGGCTGCTCACGGTGGTGCTGCTGCACAGCTACCGCGAGATGCACTTCGAGCTGTACCGCCCTGCCTTCGAGCCCCAGGACTACGAGATGGTGGAGCTCTTCGTGCGCAGGCTCAAGATGTGGATGGGCTTCAGCAAAGCCAAGGAGGTGAGAGCAGCCCGGGGACTCCAAGGAGAAGGGGCCGGGTGACACAGAGCAGTGTCCACCCTCTTTAGCCTTCCCTTGCCTCTGGCTTCATCCTGCTGCTGCTCGCAGCCCAGTTCCTCTGGCAGGCGAAGGCTGGAGCAGTGGCCGGCTAGTGATGGGACTGGGCTAGTGATGGGACACTGTAAGGGCATCATCTGCCAGTTCTCAGCCCCACAGTTTTAACTGGGATTGTCACACCAGGAATGGCTGGGAGCAGCCCTGGGGCTGGTTGGAGTGTTCCGACTTTGCAGCTCCTGAACTAACCCTGCCCCTACTGCCCCGTTCCCTTCCAGTTCCGGCACAAGGTGAGGTTCGAAGGGATGGAGCCGCTGCCTTCCCGAGACTCCAGTGACTCCAAGTCCTTCCGAGGCCCCACTCCCAGCGCTGCCTCCGACAGCTCCAGGGCCTCCACCTCCTCCAGCCAGCTGGACGGGCTGAGCCTCGTGCTGAGCACCCGGGACAGCCTGGAAGTGGACGCTGACATCCAGCGCCTCCTTTCCCTCTTCGAGATGCTGCTGGCCCAGTTCGACCGCGTCAACCAGGTGATGGAGGACGTGTCCCGCATCGAGCTGCTCCTGGAGGGCTCTTGGAGCCGCCACTGCCGGGGGAGGCACCGGGGCCCCGAAGAGGGGCCGGGCAGGGGACCCTCCCCGGAGGTGTCGGACACGGAGCTGCCTCCGCGCTGTGCCGGGGCCGTGCCATCGGGCCGGGGCTCGGTGCCCGGGCGGNGGTGCGAGGACCAGCGCGGGTCATTGAGCAGCCCTGGCTGCAGGTGGTGACAGGGGCGGCACTGGGGGACCGGGACGATGCTCAGCCCCTTCCCTGCTGGCTGTGCCGGAGGGACAGGGAGAGGAGAGCCCCAGGCCTGGAAGGTTTGAACCGAATCTTGGATTTTTGTCGACCAGACGCACTGTGGAGGAAAGCAACAGCTTTCGAGAAGGTATTTAACCCACCTTGTTTTTTAAGCATAAATAGATATATAGATAAATGCTATCTACACCCAGATCAGTTAATTTCCAGTATTGGCTACTTTTATGCTCCAGAAATTGGTACTATTATTTGTATTTAAGGAAATCCAATATTTAAAACAAAGGACATTGCAGGCTCCAGCGAGCTGCCAGCCTGGCTGGGCTGGGGGGACAGGGAGCAGCAGCTCAGCCTGAGGGCTCTGAGACCCCCAGGCTGCTCCACCTCCTCCAGTTTGGGGTTCCCAAGGTGCTGGTGTCACCGCGGTCCCCACCCGTCCCTGTCCCCCTGCCGTGGCCCCTGGGCACCGCTGGCTGCTTGGCTTCTCTAACCCAAGGAATGTATTGCCCTAAGTATACGTATTTTTTGGTTTACTTGTTCCTATGTACTGCCCAGCACTTTAAACAAGGCTTTCCTCGGCTACCAGTGACACGTGCGAGCTAAGATGGGATAATATATCACAAAAGCAGTATTTTGTTTGTTTAGCTCATAATCTGAAATGGGCAGGGAGGAGGGGAGCGCAGCCCCTGCCCAGGCAGCAGGGCCAGCACCTTCCCTACGAGCACAAAGGAGGCAGGTGAAGCCCTGAGGGAGCTTTTTTGGGGTCCCTCCAGCCCTGGCCCCGGGACTGGCCGTGTGCTGGGCTACAGCTGGGCTCACAGCACGGGGGTGCAGAGCAGGGCCTGAACCCCCCCGTCCCAGGGTCTGCGCTCCCCTCCGCAGCCCCATTTCACCTTATGGCTATTGTAAGTAATTTATATGGGGTGTGTTTGGTTTTTAAATGTATATATTTTTGTATGTTTGCTATATTTTCATAGCATCGGTACCGTGTTTGAAACATGTAGATAGGAGACAGAATACTATTGTCAGAGTTATTTAAAGGATGTATTAAGTGCTTCTTCCTGGGAATGTCCCGTGTATATAAGGATTGGGTGTCTGTGTGCGTGTGGTGTGTGTGCTCCCCTGGCTGAGGGTCAGCCGGGCTGGCTTGGGGCAAGGGGGGGAAGCCCCCAGGGGGCTCCTCCGTGTGTTCCAGAACCTGCTCCAGGCGTTGGAGAGTTGAGAGGGTGGAAGGGTGGGCAGTGCTGCAGGGGAGGTGCCTCTGGGTCAGAGAAAGAGGTCTCCTGTGGCACCTCCATTGCTCCATCACCTCCTGAGCCTCCCCTCCCACCCTAGGTGTGCCGGATCCTTTTTAAGATTTCATTCCAAGATCCATGTGCGTCCTTGGTTCCTTGGCCACATCGTGTCTGGGTGGCTGCAGCAGGACAGGGGCTGCTTTGTGATGGCTTTAGGACAGTCTAAGTTACCTTTGGAAAACTCAGGTGCTGTGCAGGACAGATGCTGTGAAAAGGTTGCAGAGGGATGAGGGCAGGAGAAAACAAGGAGGATCAGTTAAAGTGAGCTGGTGGTTGGTCAGGAGGCGCTGGAAGAGCAGATGGCACAGAGAAGTGGAATGGAGAGGGGAAATCCAGTACTGGTAACCAGGACACGTTGGTAATGGCAGGAAATGCAGGTGGGAGATGCCAGAGAAGGTCAGAGGGAGGATCCCAGCTCAGGGGCAGGAGGTGCCTGGAGCAGGCACAACCAGTGGTTGAGCCCAGGGCTGGGGCCAGGTCAGTTTGTGCTCAAACAAAACCCTGGTTTTCAAGCCAGGGATGTAAAACTATTGGCCTTGGATTTTTTGTTCCTTTAACTTCCCAGACAGGTGTCCATGACTTACGTGGTGACAATGCCAATGCAAGCCTTGTCCCCAAACCCCCAAGGCAGTAACAGCAGTGGTGAGGTGTCCCAGGGACCTGGGGTGTGTCCCTGCAGCTGATCATGGCACAGGGCTGGACTCACATCCAGCTCCCAAGCTCCTTGCTCCACTCACAACCACTCCAGCACAGCCACTCCTCACCTATGGAGCACTGTGGGTGCAGATCCAGCCCCCCCGAGGGCTCTGTGGGAATGTTTACTGATTGAAATGAACCAAATGAACCAAGCAGGTCTTGGAAATCTTCTGAAGAGCAAAAAATTTCAGTTCACGATCCAGAGTTTAGTTCTCAGGTTGAGTATCCTCCTTAAAAGAGGCTGGTGGTAGGAGTGAAGTGCAGGAAGGAGAGATGGAGGCAGGAGGGGCCAGCAGGGCCCCAGCTGCCTGGAGCAGCCCTTCCTAAGCTAATGGGCAGCTTGAACAAGGACACTCCCCAAATCCATCAGCTTTTTTGTTCCCAAGTGCCTGTTCCTTACCAAGTTTGCTCTGCGTGTGTGTGTGTGTGTGTGTGTGAGACTTACCAAGTGCTTCTTCTAATCAAAGAGGAGCAGAAATGGGACCAGACAACTGCCCTCCCTCTGTCCTTCCCTGGAAGAACGGAGAGCAGCTCTGCCCCCCACAGTTGTTTTCTGAAAAGCCCAACCCTGCCACGGTGGGCAGCACCCACAGCTTGCAGCACTCACAGTTCTCAGAGCAGCAGTTACTTGTTCAGCATCCCAGGGTCCCCTCAGTGTCCCAGCTCAGGCCCAGCTGCAGCCACAGGGACTCCGGCAGGAGTTACACCCTCACAGCAATGAACTTGACTCGCAGCCCTCGCCAGTAACTCCCCCTGAATGTATATTTCTGTTGTCTGTAGTCACCAAGAGATGGTTTCTTATTTATTGTCTTCAATCTCACAAAGATGCATCAGGATCAAGCTGCTTAAATAAAAAATAAACCCCTGATCCATTAGTTCCAAGGGAGAGGGAGGGACTTCTCTAAGTGCCTTTTTTTTTGTTTTTAAAGAATGATTGTGACCAAAATGCCAGGGTTCCTGTTGGGCCAGCATTTCACTGCAAACAAAAATGGTGTGTTTTGTAACTGTGGGGATGTTTCTTAAAAACTGACAAGGTCAAATAAACACTGACTGCTATGACCTGGTTCCTGTGGCTTTGTCTCAATCCCTCCAGCCCCTCACTGAGGGACAGAGCAGCTCCAGCCAGAGCTGCTTCCCCAGCCCCTGCTCATCCTCTTTGTGTCCAGAATGTTAACCAAGGTCTCCTGCACAAGACAAGACACTTTGTTAAATCCTCCAGCCTCCTAGGGCAGCTCTGGGCTGGCATTAGTGACATCAGCGCCTGTGGTCACCTAAAGGAGACTGGGCCAAGGCAGAGTGTGGCTCAAGAGCTCACACAAAGCTGCCCTGGCACACCTGTGGTGGGCAATGCCCCCAGAAAAGCTCCTTCCCCACTGCAGAGATTACCTGAAGCTGAACCACAAGGAATATCCCAGTACAGGGACTGGAACACAGCCAGGAATGCCCCTGTGTCCAGCACTGGGGAGTGTGGCAGGAGCAACACGGATCAGGAGGAGGAAGGATTTACACCATTAGAAAACAGCTGGAACCTTCCCAGGCCAGCGAGAACCCACTGACCAGACAAATACTTTTATTTCCTTTATGACTCAAACACTCAAACACAACGGACACTTGGTGTTCCCAAACACCCTTCACAGTCCCACGTGCACATTGCACTTGTCTTCACCTCACTGCTGTCAGCCATTCCCAAATCCACACTTCCCATGCAGGGCCAAAGCAGGAGATAAAGTACTCACAATATAGTCCAGCTTACGTGGTGTCTCCCAGTTGGGTAGAGGATGTAGTGTCTGGTGCCCACCTCACCTCAGGATGGGCTGCAGAATCCCGTTCCAGCTGTGAGGGCCGACGGAACCTTCCAGGAGCCCCAGGAGAGACTGGCACTGTTGTGCAACAGGCAAAACTCGGCCGAGATGATGCCCCGAGACACGGCAACAGTCTCAGAAAGGGGTTCATCGGGTGCACGGAGAAGGCTGAGGTACCCCAGCATTCCTGCAACAAGTGGAACTTCTGCAGATGGACTTGGAAACCAGGTCTGGCCCCAGGATGGACAGGTGGAGTCAGCCCTGGGGGTCACACTGTTCATCCCAAGGGATTCCTGGCTCAGCTCTGCCATTCTGCTGCTCCACCTCCCTGTTTGCTCTTACTTCTGGTGGCAAAATAATTTCGACTGTGAATCTCTCAGAATGCAGAAAAACCTGTGGGAATTTAAGCAGCATTTGGGGCAGAAGAGAACCCAAATTACCTTTCCAAAGCTGGCAGCAGAACGAGTCAGAGCCTGCAGAGTCCAAGTGCTGAGAGACTCTGAGTCCAGGGAGGAGCTGGAATTCCAGGGTGCTCAGAAATAGCAACTGCATTTTCAATACTTCATATTTCATTCCCAGTAAAGTCACCAACAATCCCACAGTTCCTGCACCTTCATGTGAGGATCTGCAGAGTATCATCCTTTGTCTGCTTCCACCAGGAGCTGGTGTGGAAGGAATCCAAAGAAAGGTTCTGCAGGGAAGTTCCCAACAGAGACAGAAGCCTTGAAACAGCTCAAACCAAATGAAACCAAACACAGTGGGTTGGTCCTCTCAGAGCTTCTGCTGGGGAATAGTGTCCTCCTCGGGGAACAGCGGAGGGCTGAGACAGGAGCATCCAAACCTGGCAGGGTTCAATGCCAAGCCCACATGCAAGGAGCACAGCCAGGCCTGCCACCCCTGTGCCCACGCAGGTCAGGGAGCAGCAGGCGGGGAACAATTCCATGGCCTCGGTGTCCCGGGATCTACACGAACTCGGTGAAGTCGTCCACGGAGGAGATGAGCCGCTTCCGCTGCCCCGTCTCGTAGGTGGGCGGGGGGTCCTGGGGCATCTGGGGAGGGGGCTTGCTGGAGGCAGAGGGGTGCAGCTGCAGGGGAAGGCCAGGGCTCTGGTACTGCGTTTCCTCACGGAGCTGAAAGGCAAAGGAGAAACGTGAGCCCCACTGTCTCGGAAATTCCTTCCACTCTCCATTTGGGAAGGGCAGGTTACTGGGGACACTGTCCCACCACCCCCAGCACTGAGTGGGTGCCACTCTGTGTCCAGATATTGGACATCGGGAACAATTTCTTCCTGGGAGGGGTTGTCAGGCACTGGAAAGGGCTGCCCAGGATGGTGGTGGAGTCCCCATTCCTGAAGGTGTTCAAGGAATGACTGGATGTGGCACTCAGTGCTCTGGGCCAGGTGACAAGGTGGGGATGGGTCAGAGGTTGGACTCGATGGTCTTGGAGGGCTTTTCCAAACTAAATAATTCCATGATTAGGGTTCCCAAAGGCCCTGCCACTAGAGAAGCTGTTTGGAAGCTCCCAAGTTCAAACCTATGTTGCTACACTCATCATTCCCACAACAGATAGAACTGGAACTGGATCACCTTGGAGGTTCCTTCCAACCCAAACCATCCTGTGATTCCAGGAGCAGCTGGATCCTAACCTCCATACACACATTCCTCCTCTCACCTGGCAGGTTTTGGTAGCCATTTTCTCTGCCTTATTTTGAGTAAGACTCCCAGCAAAGCCCAGCTGTAAACCCTCCGAGCAGCCTCACTCACCCGGTGCCGGAGCCTCTTGATGTGCCGCAGCCTCGCAATCCATTTGGAGGGGTAGGTGTCGGTGGGGTTTGAGCGGCTGTGGTGAACCTGGGACGCCATCTGATTTGGGAAGGGTGGGGGGAGGCAGGAAAACAGAGGAGACACATCAACATAACCACGCCGACCAAATTAAGAGAACTTTTCAGTGCAGTCTGCAGCGACCGCAGTACAGCTGAGTTAGGACTGTTCACGTGCCAACTCTGACTTCAAGGTCAAGCAGAAAACTTATTTCTTTGCTTTAGCAAGCCCTACTCGTTTCCTGGGAAGCTGGTGATGGCCCAAGGCACCAGCTGGAAGCCAGGAGGTCTCGGGGAGCTCGGGGTACTCACATTGGCATGCAGGGCCATCTGACGGGCCACGAAGGGCAGGTTCTTGTCGGAGATGATCTTGGCAACACTCGTGTCCACAAGACCCTCCATGTCTTTCATTTAAAGGAATAAGAAAAAAATTATTTTCACACAGTTAAGAACAAGCCAAAGGTTGCCAGTAACTAAATAAGTACTAGAAGCCTGAAGAATTGTATCACAGAAGTTCCCACCGAGCTCCACAGCTCCCACTGTAACAGAACTTGAGCTGTTTAGAACAGCTTAACATGACCCTGTTGAGGCTCCCAAATTCTGGCTGCTCCACAAAGGTTTGAGGAGATCCTGCTGGGCTCTCACGTGAACCAAAGCGTGAGCCAAGAACACCCACAAGTGCCCCTTTGGTAAGAGGCAAACACCTGCAGCAACCTGCCATGGCTGGTCCTGCAGTGCTGGGAGGGACAGCAGAGGCCACAGGGAGCTGCACCTGCCCTCTCCTCCAGCATTCCCAAGCAGCTGTTGGAGGGATTTGCTCTACTGCTGGCACTTCGTCTTAAGCTTGAAGACAGTATGAGTGGTACAACAGGAAGATGTCCCTTATCTTGGGGAACATACATGGACAGGACAAACCCAGATCTAACTGGCAAAACTGGTTCCAGAGAGTTTCACTTCTGGAACACAAACACTGCACAGCGAAGGCAGTTGCTGACCCCCAACATGGGGAAGGCTGAGGGATCCCCACCTTTCCGACACTGCAGCGTCACCAGGTTACAATCATAGTCCAGGGGTGTGATGATCACATGCACAAAATTGAACTGGCCCTAAGGAGGGAACAGTAAAACAGTCAGAAACATTTCCCTGGCAGCATCGTGGCTTTTGAATGCCATGAACATACATGTGAACCCACCAAGGCCAGCAACTCATGATCTCCACGCTGTTTGCTAAGGTAACACACCCACAAGGAAAATCTTGTACCTTTATTGTTCCCAGCTTGAAATCCTCTCCTGAATCATTGTAAACAATGGAAACAAAATCATTCCCCAGGTGCCTCTTCTTGTCACAGCGATATTTATCCAAGTCCTTGGTGGGCATCAGAGTAGCAATGTGGAAAATGGCTGGAGAGGGAAACAAAAATCCTTAGGCCAGGCTGGCAAAGCAGAAATGGTCAGATGCCAGTCACTCCTCTGGGAGACAAAGCAGTACCAGCACCCAAAACAATAAAAATACAAGTTGTGCTCCTTCAACAAGTTCGTCCCCACTTTTGGCAGCTGAATCCAGTCCCGTGGGCTGCTCCAGTGGTCTCGAGAACCACCAGCTCATTCTGCAAACCTCCACAGCAAACCTCACTGACCCCCAGAGAGCAGACTATTTAAAATGGGCTGTGATTTTTTCTTTTCTTAAATAAGGCAGATGTGCACCTCTCCCAGACTTTAACACATGGCTTGCAGAGATATCAGAAAGAAGAGGAGCAGATCAGAGCCCCAGCTCACCTTCCCTCCATCCCTGGAAAGGAAACAGTGTGTAGAAGGCAGGTCAGTTAAGGTGAGAAGAGACAGACTGTCCTTCCAGCTTCTGGAGCCAGCTCACCTTGCATGATGTCATCGTGCCAGCAGTAGGTAAACTGCCCATCCTCCCCACACACGTCCAGGCCCCCGAGGTAGATCTTGTCTGGCTGGCAGTCCTTGAGCTCAATGAGCTTCCCCAGCCCCGTGAGGAACTCCGTGTAGCGATAGGAGCCGTGTTCGTTGGACAGGATGGCGATCTCGTTGTTGCTCTGGGACACAGGAACGTGGGAGTCACCGAGTGCCAGAAGCACCCAAGAGCCCCAGGGATCAGGTTATTACCTTCCTGGGATTAGGGTATTACCCTCCTAGAAGGGCTTCATGCAGACACTGATTTTTACTGCAGGGAAGGAGAGGCAAGGCCTGCGGGAGCAGGAGGATCCTGCAGCCGGGGAGGCGCCCGGCCCTGGGTAAGGGCTGCAGCCCCTGCACCCACCTGGCCCTCTCCAACGTAGAGCACTGCGATCTTGTGTGTGTCGTACGATGGGATCTGATCCAGGAGCTGCACCGACCTCTCAAACGTCTGCAACCAAAACACTGGTCACACGCGGGCCAGGGGAAGGTGCCCCTGGGGGTGGAACTGGGTGGTCTTTAAGGTCCCTTCCAACCCAAGCCGTTCCAGGATTCTGTGATCTTTAAAAACTTATCTCCACACGTCCACTGCGTGCACTGAACCCCCTTCGGGACAGAGCAAGCACGGACTCCTGACTTTCCCTAGTGTTTTCCCTGCTGGATGCTGCCCTGCTCAGGCACAGTGCCCGTCAGCCCAGGGACAGGGCAGTGCTCTGTGCCATCTGGCCCCAGCTCTCCTGGCTTTACACTCCAGGTGATGTTAATTTGCCCAACTGCCTCAGCTGGATGCATTTGCCATAACAAATCTCATCGTATCTTCATTGCAGCTCCAGGCACAGAAAATCGTTGTGTCTCTTGCTCTGAAGAACATTTCTAGCCCAAGGCACCTCCCCATCTCACCTGGGCCCCCTCCTGCCTGATCACCCACAGCCAAAGCCAGGAGAAACTGTCAGCAGGAGTCTGGGGGCTCAGTTCTCCAGAACCCCATTCCAGCACTACTTCTCCAGGAATTTTATGACCAACATCCACAGCAAGCTTCTTGCCCATTCCCAATTATACAGAGGGCTGACAGGTGACCTAATGCCCACTTCTCATCCTACCAGCAAACCCCAAACTCCTCAACTCCCCCTGCCTTCTGTCCAGGATTCTGAAACATCACCAGTAACATCTCCCAGTATCCCAAATCCAATCCAGAGCCGTAAAACAGGAGCCACCAGGACTGGGGTACAGAGAACCTCCCATCTGTGGCACTGCTGGTGGGAAACACCTTTAACTCGCACCACCTGTGCTGAACCTTTGTCATTAGCATTTTAATTCAAAGCAACCCATGAGGTTAGAGAAATCAACTACGAGAGTTTACAAAAAACTCCTTGCCTACCTCATTTGGCAACAAGAGGGGCTTGTTGTTTTCATCACCAAAGAATGGGGAGTGGTACAACTGTAAAAACACAAAGCTAAGGGAGAGAGGGGGGAAACGTCTGTTACATAAAAATTAAGTCAGTTTTGATCAGCTGGATGCAAGAACATTATGTACAGCAGAAAAACAGAAGCGATTAAAATAGGAGCAATTAACAGGGCATTACTCATCTTTTAGACACTTCAGGTGCCTGGGCCACCTGCAGTTTGCAACAGACCCGTCAGAAAAACAAAGGTGTGTCAAACGGCAGCAGCCACACAAACTCCCTGTTCCCAGGCAAGGAAGGGGGGCAGGAATGCCCTCCTGCCTCACAGCCCCAGGGCTAGTCCTGGCTTACCAGACACACACTGCCCCTTCATTTCCATTGCACCTGTCCTCAATAAGATGGAAATTGTCTCATCACGCAATTTTGGGCAACTACCAATATCTCAAGTTCAAAAAGCAACACTTGTAACCCTTCTATTTCTTTTTCTTAGGATTTTGGACACTATATTTCTTGAAATGCAAAACTAGTAATTCATCCAGTTCACAGCAAAATGAACTCTAGGTGACCTGCAGCTGAGCCACACACCTAAAATTCACACAGATTAGGAACATGAGGAAAATATCCATGTATTTCTTCCACTATTTAGAAGTTCTGTTTCCTAAAGCTGATTTGCTAGTGGCCTCAATATTTCTGTATTAGCTTCTTAATAAAACATAATTAATCTTTTCAATCAGATACTGCTTTGCAGACCCCACAACCCCTCTGAACAACCCCAGCCGTGACACGGCAGGTCTGAGCTCCCACTTCTGGCTCAGAGAAGCCCTGCACCCACCTGGGGTTTATGCCGGGGACTTTCTCAGCATTGGAGGCTGCTGCCCTGCCCTTGAAGGCGTCTCTCTCGATCCTCTTGCCCCTCCTGGACGGGGCCGAGTCGGAGATGGTGTAACCCCGGGGCCGGTGGCCCGAGGGGGAGCGGGGAGAGGTGGCGGCTCCGGTGCCATCCAAGCCCGACGGGGTGACCCTGGAGTCCTCCCCCCTGCCCAGCCAGCTGCCCAGCCCCTCCCCTTCCAGGTTCCCAGACTGGGATTTGGACTTCACTTCCGTGCTCAGCCTCCTGGTCACTTCTCTGCCATTTGCATCCTTGAGGACCTCCTGCAGCGTCTGGAGCTCCGGGGAGGAGCTGGACTTGCTGAGCGGCTGGGATGGCTGGAAGGAGAGCTCCTCCAGCGTCCGGCCGTCCTCCCTCCCGATGGGAATCCCACCCTCCACCAGGTCTTCTGACTTCATTGATTTGTCTTCTTGGCTGGAGGTGGAGGAGGACTTAAAGAGAGAGAAACAAAGATGAACAGTTTTCATGGAATCACAGAATGGTTTGGGTTGGAAGGGACATTAAAGCCCATCCGGTGCCACCCCCTCCCACCAGCCCAGGTCGCTCCAAGCCCCGTCCAACCTGGCCTTGGGCACTTCCAGGGCTGGGGCAGCCACAGCTTCTGTGGGCACCCTGTGCCAGGGCCTGCCCACCCTCATAGCAAAGAATTTCTTCCTTTTCGCGAGAGCCAAAATAAAAGCTGACAACAGCAATGCCCAAGGCCCCCGACACTTCCAGGGAAAGGTGAGCAGGCAGATGCCAAGCACAAGCACGTGTGGAGCAAGGGCCCCGCTATAACAGGTATTTTCCCCTGCAGTGCCCCCAGGCCATCCAAACTCTCAGTGATGGCTCCTCACGCACGTTGGTGCCCTGAGTGAGTTGGCTCTGAGGGTGCCGGAGGGGAATTCACAGACAATTCTCCCGTGGCTGTCTCCCAGGACACGGCTCCCCCCCGGTCCTCCTTACCCTGCTGTAGGACTCCTGGGCTTTACCAAACCTTTCCTCGCTCAGGACGTGCTCCGAGCACGACGTCTCCACGTCCTCGCTCTCCGGAGACTCCGCCGGGGACTCGGTTTCCTTGAGCTCCATCTCGGCGGCGCCGCCCTCCTCCAGCACCACGGCGGACTCTGTGAGACACAGGCCAGGGGGGCTGGGGGCTGCAGAGGGCCCACAGGGGCAGGCCCCCATCCTCTCCTCTCAAGTACCAGCCTTTTCCCTACGGGATCTCAACGGAAGGCCATACAGAATGAGGGCTCTTTGGCTCCTTGGCATGTCAGACTTGCTCTGCGTTCCCCTTTTGCGTGGAATAAATCCCCCTCACGGCAAAGGGCTGCCTTGGGCAAACAAAGTGCAGTTGTTTCCAATCGTTACTGATGAACAGGGAGGGGACAATGAGGAAATGAGACCTTGGACATGGGTTACCGGGACAGACAGGAATTACAGAGATGTAGGAAAGCACAAGACTAGTGCTAAAAGGTCACTGAGACATCACTTCTGTGCAAGGGTGCAACACAGGGAGGTTTTCTTGGATTGAAATGCAACACTCCTGTGCCTTGAGGCCCGGAAAGAGATAAGAAATTTTCCTGGGAGCCGGTCCCTTGCAGTTTGGCAGCTTTCCTGGTGTATCTCAGGAGCAGCAGAACAATTCAGCCCTAAACATGTGGAAGGACAAGAGCAGGAGCGACACAGGCACTGCAGCAAAGCTGCACGTGGCACCTGCTCAGACAAACAGGGAACGGAACCACACTGACAAGAAAACTCCGTGGAATCGCTGCCTCCACGGAAGGCTTAACGCTGGATCTGCTCCAGGCACTGACCACGGGGATGGGTCTGACCAAAGGCTCCTCTTGGCCTTACTTTTTGTCCTGAGGAAAAGGCTGGAGAACAGGAGGCTTCCCATTATGCACACAAGGGACTGGAAGACCAATCTGAAAGGCCAAGATTTGTTTTCCAAAATAATAATAAAACCAAAAATTAGCACACACAAAAAAAAAAAAACCAACAAAGAAAATCAGCAAAATTAAAAAAAATACAAAGAAAAATCACTAAAGCAGCTTTTCCTGGATTGATTTCAGCTCGCAGGACCAAAGTTATTTCAAAGAAGCAATTAAGAGTTAGCATTGCACACACAAACCTTCTAAAAATACAAAACAAACCAAAAGGAACCAAAACAACGTGCTGATCTGGTTAGCTGTCCAAGCCAGAACACACCTGCACATAGCCAGTGCTTCCAAGCTTCCCTCTTACACCTCTGCCAAGATTGCTGGTGCTTTTAAAGAATCCAAGCACTAATTATTCTTTAGGTGGGAAGAGAATAACAGGAGCAGAGAGAAGTACAGAAAAATATTTAACTGCAGCAGCTTTGTGTTGCTTTGAGAGGCTTCTGACAACACCCACCAGCAGCTCAGAGCACCCCAGTGCTCTACAGGGAGTTTTTCCAGCAAAGGAAAGAGGCAGAAAGACATTTGAACCCTCTAATTAAAATCACAAAGCACTGCAGGTTATCAAAGCAATGCAGGTGTTGTGCTCATAAAGTGTGTAATTTGATCTCCACTTCATTTAATTACAAAATCAATTCTACTGAAGTGGAGAAAGGTTTTCTACTCTCATAAAGCCTCTAAAAGGTAGAATTTAGCAGGTTTTCTGCTGAGATAAATTTCTTTTTTATTTAAAATACTCTTAACCGCCATCCATGCCAGTGTCAAACTTTATGTATATTTCACAAATACATAAATCAGCTCCTTTTATGTTTCTGTGTCCAATTCTGGCAGACTGCTGTGGGCTGAGCAGCCAAGGACTCCAGCTCAGGGGAGCCTGTCCTGCAGCACACGCTGCTCTTCTCATGAGTGGCACCTTTTCCACTGAGCAGAACACAAAACCAATTGTAAAATGGAGCTGAAAATGAAGAATTCAATTCATCAAAGCACCCAGAGAGGTCGTTTAGCACTCTGCCTCAGGACTCACGAGCCACCCCAGTTAAAACCAAAGTTGCTCTAAGAAGTTGTGTGCACTTGCAAATGTTGGATCTGGCTTGGACTTCTTCATGCTAGTCAAGATCCCATTTGCTGAGAGTGATGAGACTGGGGACAGACAGGAGACATGGAAGGGGAAAATGAGGGATGAGGGATACATTTTCTATGAATCAGAGGTGTTCTTCTATGGCAATACTGGTTTTTGGTGGTTTTTTTTTTCCTTAAAGATATATAAATATACCTGCCCAGGATATGCTCCTGTGCAACTTCCCTTGACAACTGGACTGGTACATGGAAGAGAAAGAGGCCACTGCAAAGGGAAATCAAGTGAGCAGCTATATCAAAAGGAAGGAGAGACTATATGAAAATAAAAAATATAAAAAAATTAAAAAGCACAGAGTTCAAAATGTAACCAAGAGCCTATTTTAAAACAAATAAATAAATAAATGAAACAAAGGAAAGAACAAGCTGGGGTAAGCTCACTAGATGCCAAAGGGGTATTTAAGGGTACAAGGTCTCAACAGGAATAAGGAGGCATAAACACATCCAACAGTGCAGGCTCCAACTGCTCCCTTTGCAGAATGCACTTGCTGAGGTTTAGACAGAGAGAATTCCTTCCTGATACCCCAGCACACACAGGAAACCAGGCTGAGCCCTTCCTGACCTCCACACTTTTGGCACAAGACCATTTTTAAACCCCCAGAAGAGTCTGAAGAGTAGAAATAGGGGCAAAGACTCACAGAGGTTTAACCTCTAAAGAGGCAGAACAACAGGCATGTGACAGTCTGACAGCAAAACTTGGTCCAGTCATTGCCCAGCCAGGTCCAGCCTACTGGAGCTGTTAACGAGGATGTGGCCAAAATGACTCTCTCAGACTGGCACAGGAGTGGCATTCAGCTGGTGCTTGCAGCTTGTCACTTAGCTCCTATACACCTCAAATTTGTAGGAGCCAGTAAAAGTGTACATGGAAAATAATTTAATTTGTTTCTTTGTTTATTTTTAAAGGGGATAGTTTGATTTTGACTCCGATTTTGTGTTTACTCATTCTGGAATCCTAAAATCATACCCTGCCCTGTTTAAAACGAACCTGAAAACTGGCATTTTTACCAGATGTCCAGACAACCTCTCCCACTGCTCCCCAGCAAAGCCTGGCCTGCTGGTACCACTGCTCAGTTCTGATGGTGCCAGCAGCGCTCAGAGCCCCAGTGCTGGGTCTAATGGATGAGAGCTCTGAGCAGGGACTACAGAGAGCTTTAAAAACTGTGGGTCAACACTAACCTCCCAACATCAGCAGCTTTTTAGGAGCTGAACTAGCATCGAAGTAAATATAGTGAAAATCCTTGGCCTCTGTGTTAAAAGAAAGGCAGCAAATGCAACTCAAGGGGTTCAACCAAAGGCTGAACAGTCCTTTTCAGGGGTGAGTAAATCCAATGGGATTTGCATTCTGGTATCTCCTGCTGTCAAAGCCAGTGGCAACTACCCGATCCTGGCTGGCCAGGTTTGGAACAGGCCCTTCCCCCAGGAACCTGCAGCTCTGAGTGCCCAACACAGACTCCCATATTGAAGACAAATGGAAATGGAAACACTGCATGGAAAGATCCATCCACAAGTGGGATGCCCAGATCAGCCCCAAACAAGTGGAAGAGGGAACAGATCCATGACTTTGTTCATTTTCATTTGGGAAACACATGAAACACACGACTCCTCCAGAGAAGCTCCGTTACTCCTCTTCCTTCCCTTTAACAAAGGAAGAGCAGAGGCAGGGAGGAAGGGAATTTTTCACTGAAAACATCTAGGGAGTAGAACTGATTCCCCTTCTCATTGCTGGTGTCCCTCATGCTTCACTGCTCTAGGTGCCCCGCAGGCTGACAGGCTCTTCCCCGGGGCCAGGCTCCCTGGCCGCTGCTCTCACCTGTGTTGGAGCGCTGCAGCAGCGAGGGCTTGGCTGTTCCCGTGGCCAGGCTGGAGGAGGGCACGGACAGCGATTTGTACAGAGCCGTTTCCCGGTGCTCCTTGAAACGCTCTGCAGCCATGAGCGCGTTGGAGAGCTCCTGCAGGGGCATGTTGTTGATGTCGGAGGAAAAGGGGCTCAGAGGGTTCTCCAGACTCATCAGCCAGCTGGTGTTACCTGGGAGAGAAAATCGGGGAAGGGTGGTGAGTATTCCCAGCTCACGCTGGAGAAGCACAAGTTCTTCTGGAATTTGGAAATTAAAACCAAAATGGACCAAGCCCTCAGTTCCTCTGCAGAATCACTTAATTTCCTACTCCCTGTGCTCTGCACTTCACCCTGAGCTCTTCAAAATCCATCCCTGGTAAGTTCATTATTACAGCAGATTCTCAAAAGGCATCCGAAACACTCAGGTATTTTAATGACAGCAGGTCAGTTATGTCCTCACAAAGCAGATTTCAGCTGAGCTAGATAGTTCTTGTTATGTTGGGGAACATCCCAGCGTTCAACAATTTTGATCTTGAACATGTCGTTGTTCCCTCCCTAAGAGCAAACACAACTGTGCAGCTGCTCACAGTTGTAGATGCCTCATCACTGGAGTGTCCAAGGCTGGATGGGGCTTGGAGCAACCTGGGCTAGTGGAAGGTGTCCCTGCCCATGGCAGGGGGTGGAATTGGTTGATCTTTAAGGTACTTTCAAACCCAAACCATTCTATGGTTCTATAGTTTCAAAAGGCAGCAGGCAATAGAGATCCATTCACAACTAAATAGGGATTCTTCTTCCCCCGGGCTCTGGTTTCTTACCAAGCCCAGGATCTCCTCCACACTCGGGTACGTACCTGTGGGTCTGCGCACCAGGATTTCTGCCCAGCCCTGGGTCAGCAAGGGGACATAGGCAGCCAAGTTTGCTTTTTCCTTCTGCAGGGGTGTCTGTGGAGCAGGATTAGCCTTCTCTGAGCGAGCTGCAGGAGCAGCAGGGCCCTGTGTCCCTTGGGAAGTCGAGCCACTGGGAAAATGGGAGGCGGAGCTGTCTAAGGCACCAACACGTAAGGCATGGCCACCTGGCAAGACAGACAGACCAAGGGAGAGCCATGCTCAATTTGGCACAAAGCAGCTCAGTAATAAGGCTTTAAGCTCCTCTAGAAGATGCATGTACAATACTGGGAACTGTCCTGGGTTTTATGTTCCTTTTCACTACAATTATTGGTGTTACTATTATTTTATTTTCATTATTAAACTGTTCTTCTCTCAACCCACAAGTTTTCTTCCTTTCCCCCTTCCAATTCTCTCCCCATCCCACCCCAGGGCACTGAAGGAGCATCTGTTGGTGTTTAGCTGCCAGCTGGTGTTAAACCACGACAGGAACCCAAGAGAATTTTACCTTCCCTGTGTTTCTTCCAAACCACCTTCTGTGATCACCAAAGCTCTCCTGCAAGGAGAGGGAAGCAGGAGGAGGCCCCTGACCCCTGAGGCCAACACCTCCTGCTACCTGCCCGTTTTTAAACATCAGACACGTCCAGAGTCTCACATTAGCTCAGCCACAGGAGGCACCTGGACACTTAAACCTGTGGCATGGACCCAGGAATGGCAGAGACCCCAGGATGGGAACTCACCCGACATGGATCGGACTCTGTTGCGAGAGCTTCTGCAAACCTGCTGCCCAGCCTGAGACTCCAGCTTGGCTGGAGCTTCTTTAGTCTGTCTCACTTGCAAAACAGGGTCTGAGCTGTGGGGATACAAGACATTGATGCTGTTGAGACACAGCAGTCATGCTGGACAAACAAGGCATTCCTCTTCTGCTAAGAGGAGAAGTTAAAAAGATGCACAGTAACAGTGCTTTGAATGAAAACTGAAGTTAGGCAGAAACTTCCAGGAATAGGAGCAAAACTTACCTTGATTCTGTGGTGCTTTGGAATTCTCCAGAGTCCAGGCCAAGCAGGGACCTTGTCCCTGTTCCAACACTTGTAGTGATGGTCACCAGCTTGTTACCAACCAGCCATGTCTTCGTCCTTCCTCCAGCCAACAGAAACTCACCCACGGGAGACCTGGGAACACATTTGTGATGAAGACCTTTCTCAGGAGGCAGAGAACAGAGCTGATTTCACTAACCGTGCAGGAGGTACTGCCTGCTTTCCTTCTTCATACAGCACTTGTACCTTTCCCCTTGGCTGTCAACGCACACATTATCCATCAGGATAACGGAGGAGCTTTGGTAGCAAACACTGTGATTACCCAGCAAGGACATGGAACAAAGCACTGCTCCCAGAGCCTTCAAGGCATCTCCTTCAGACAGTTCCAGGCTGAGGCAAAGGCTGATTGTCATGGAACGGTTTGGGTTGGGAAGGATCTTAAAGACCACTCAGTTCCAACTCTCTGCCATGGGCAGGGACACCTCCCACCAGCCCAGGGTGCTCCAAGCCCCGTCCAACCTGGCCCTGGACACTTCCAGGGATCCAGGGGCAGCCACAGCTTCTCTGGGCACCCTTTGCCAGGGCCTGCCCACCCTCAGAGAGGGGAATTTCACCCCAATATCCCATCTAACCCTGCCCTCTGAAAGTGGGAAGCCATTCCCCCTTGTCCTGTCCCTCCATCCCTTGTCCAAAGTCCCTCTCCAGCTCTTTTGGAGCCCCTTCAGGCACCAAAGCAGTTGTTAGGTCCCCCTGGAACCTTCTCCAGTCTTCTCTCATCTAAGCTCCTCTCTAGGCCAAGCCAGATTTGACCAGTGAGGAAAGTCTTCAGAACCTGGGCCTGCCAGATCTCAAGATGTCACAGGAATTTTCTGCTAATAATGTGAATATGAATCCCAAAGCAACCCCTCTCCCGTGGTCAGTGACTGACCCCCTACCTCTTGGGCACCGCAGTGAAGTTTGAGAAGACGTATCGAGCCATCATATCCAGGCAGGTCTCCGTGAGCTCCAGGTGGAGGTTTTTCAAGTTGTCATCGGCCTGAGCCATTGAATTTTCATCTGCAGAGCCCAGGCTCGAGCTGGTGATGGATGTTTGGATCCGACTAGAAGAGAATGTTTCCGGCTGAGAGATCATATTGCCAAAGGCTGGTCCCTGGCACCCGACAGACAGCGGGACGCAGACCCTGCCACACATGCATGAGCCAGATCAGAGAGGTGGCCACGCACCAAACCCGGGGCACAGCAACATATTTTTGGATCAGCCTCACGTCGTGCTTCACACACTGTCATTGCAGAAAGTGTATTTCTTCTGGAGAGACTGAGGACAATTAAATGTCAGTCAGCTGGCCAGGCCAGTGCTCTCTGATGTTGGTGGCCCATGGGCAAGTGCCCAAGCAAGGAGTGAGTGGCAGCATCATGCTCTGAGGTCACTAATCTATGTTGAGGGCAAGCGTCCCATGACCAGCACCAGCTTCCCAGGCAGAATGTTGCCCATGAGCCAGAAATTGGGGCACTCCAGATTTAACTTTATAATCCTGTGGTTTGCTTTTTTCTCTGTTGCATCTCTTCCATATATTGCTTTTTTCCCTCCAAATTCAATAGCTGTGTAAAACCTAATTTAACTTGAAATAGAAAAAAATTGCACTCTGAACAGGAAATAAGCGCAAGAAAAGAGGGCAAGCCTGCCTTCAAATCAGCCAGGTCAGCAAGGCAGCTTAAAACAGTTTCTGTAGCAGGCTGGACTGCAGTATTTCATAAATGCAACTACTTATGCCATTGTAATACAAGCCAAGCTGAAGTACAGCCACATTTTTTTATGACATGACAACTTTCTTGGCATCATTAAGGGTAATTTTCTGAATTTTTAGTTGCTACCACTTACACATAAACACAGGAGAAGAAAATCACCTAAGGAGTAATGGGGATATCAGAGAATCGCAGAATCCCAAGTTTGGGTTGGAAGGGACCTTACAGATCATCTCATCCCACCCTCTCCTGCCTTCCACTAGCTCCAAGCCCCATCCAACCTGGCCTTGGACACTCCCAGGGGTGGGGCAGCCACAGCTTCTCTGGGCACCCTGTGCCAGGGCCTGCCCACCCTCCCAGGGAAGGATTTCTTCCATAAAATGAAGTGTCAGAATTATATTTGCAATTCAGCCACTTCAGTCTCTTCTTCCCCAACACCAGATATAGTCAAAAATAAAAAAACAAACAGAAAATCAAGTTCCACTGACTCAATCCTACAGATTAAGGTACAAATCTTCAGGTTCAGAATTAAAACCAGCAGCAGTTTAATGCTCGAGGGAAGTGATGCAGAAATACATTTAAAAACTGGCATCAACTGTTTCATTTTTCATGGGAGCAGATCAATGTCTGCAATCAAATCTTGTCAATCAATCAAATCAATGCCTGAAATCAAATCTTGTTTTCTTTAGTCGTGGAAGCAACAGCTCCCCAGGGGCTGAGCACACCCTTCACTGCTCAACATGGAAAGACAGATGTAGGTTTTCATGGCATCTTACTGGAGCCCGGAACACTCCCATCAGCTCCTTCAGCCTCAACCAACCAATTCTAAACCGAGGCCAGGACTGTTCCTTCTGGACTGGGAGGAAGGTCTCCATATAACTTTGCAGAGCTTCCAAAGCCTCCCCTGGGACAAGTCACTACTTGGAAGGCTCAAGCTTTAGTCAGTTGTAAGCGGCTCTCTCACTTGCACAGAATGCAACCTTTTTCCTCTTTTTTGGTGGTTTTTGTTTGCTTTTATCCCCCTTCATCCTCTTTACTTTCAAAACAGGATTTTTTGTTGCTAAAGCACCAGAGAATGTGGCAAAGTAACCACACACACGGGGTATGACGTGACAGCCCAACGGCCGAGCTTGGGAAGCCACAGGACACCCGTGACGGTCTCGCGGGGGCGAAGGCCAGGTTTCTGCTGGACACCAAAGGCATGCAAGCATCCCACATGCAATTCCCCCCTGCTACCACCCACCCCTGCAGGAAAATCTCCAAGGGCTGAGTTGCTCTTGGATTGTCCCCATTTAAAGTGCCTCTACCTGCGGACCACATGTTCAGACACACTGATGCTGCGGGACCGGAAGGCATCAACTGCAGAGGGTTCTTTCAGCTCTTTCACTGGAGGAGAGTTATTCAAGCCTTGCTTTGCATTTTTGGCTAGTCTTAAACTACTATGTGGAGAAGCACCAAGCCCCAAAAGAGGTCACAGGAAGGGAGGAAATCATTGTAGGGATGTAGGTTGAAAGGTCACAGTCACAGGGTCAATATTGGGGGATCCCGGAGGGTGATGGAAAATAAAACAAATGCCAAAAATAAGAAAAAAGGGAAACAAAAAAAAAAATTAAAACATACAAACAAGCAGAGCTGAAAGCATTAAAAAGACAAACCACATTCTGAAAACAAGATTTAAATGTGCTACAAACCAAATGAAATCAGTGCAAGCTAAAAGAAACAAACTGGTTGAAATGAGAGTTGGAATACTGAGCTGTTCACCAAAGGCACCTGAGGGCTCATCGGGCACAAACTTCTCAAGGCTCAGAAGTTTTGTGCAGTTCAATCACCTCTTGTGATGCCCCAACTCATCACCTCAGCAAAACTAGACACCTGAGGACTTCCACAGATCCTAAAATGCTTTATCCATAGCAAGCACCAGGAGGTTTTTCTAAGAGACACAGGAACATGTCACCCATCTCTGTCTTTGCTAGGCCTGGCTCAGATCTGACTCCAATCACAACACACCCAGGGCCTCTCAGAGGTGCCCCTCGAGGCACTGGGGACACTCAGCCCACCCACAAAAGACCCTGCACAGCCAACAAACATGCCCTTGGCTGTTGCTGGCTCTGTGATGCTCCTCTGCCAAAGCAGCTGCCTAATTCCAGTGGCTCCAGGTAACCCACTTGACTTTCAACTGGAACACAGAGGAAATTAGTGTTCACACTGTCAAGTGCCAACCACATGTGGGAGACAACAGCAATTAAGACTTAAGAGGCACTTTAATTAGTCACTGAGATGCTCGACAGGCTTCGTACTAATTTGGACAGAACAGTTGGTCCAGCAGTTCCCATCCCCACGTGTAAAATACAGGCACTGATTTAACCCTTCTGCCTCTTTCTGAACACAATTTATTTGCCACCCTCCTTTCAGTGAGTTATTGCATCTCAGTTTGCCACCTGGAAGGAGTGGGATTTATTTGTGCTTCTCCCAACAACCTCTCACAGATCACTTTTGGCCACAGCTGGGGATGTGCTGCAGAGAGCACAAGCTCATACTCAGAAATAATCACCTACACCAACATCAGGACATCCAGAAACCCTGGGAACCACTGGGATTGTGATCTCTTGGAACACCCAGCACCTCAGCCAGGGTATGGAAATGCTCATTCTTTGGGCTTAAGGAGCCCAGCACAGAACCAGCACAGAAGCTTCTCAAGCAAGGAAGTACATCTGCTCCAAGCCATTTCCTCTGTCCCCTGGCCAGAATCCAAGCTCAGCCAGACCCAGAGGCAGTGGCATCCTGCCACTCCAATGCTTCAGGTCACTGCCTGAGTACAGCCCACGCTCCTCAGCAGAGATATCTGTGCAAAGTCATCCAGCAAAAGCCTTTAGATACAGTAGTATTCCAACCTGGTAGAATTTAACAGGGTTTTTTGGGGGGAAAAAAAAAGAAAAAAGATTAGTTGAAATTCTAATTGGAGAGATGAGTGTCAAAAGGCTTCTCTTCCAAGTTTCTGGATGAAAGAGGAGGAGATGGGAGAGATGAAACACAACACAGGGTTTACAGCTGCAGCATTAGGGCAGGGATGGTGTTTCTTCATTGCAAGACTCTCCTTGAGCCTTGCAGGTAAAGTAGAGGCACTTTCCCCAGGGTTCAGATGCCACCCTGTGCTCACTGCTCATAACACTGAAGCAAGTTAAGTGAACCAGTTTAGGCAATCCCTGCAGGTAATAGGATGTTGGAGAAACCCTGAATGCCTTCCAGGGAACATGCAAAAGGCTACTTTGAAAGAGTGCTGCCAAGATATGCTCTGACTTCTAAAGGCTTTGCTAAAACTGACACCATGGCTTCAAAATTAACAAACAGAAAGGGATCAGCACATCCCAGACAAAGAGAAGGCAGCTGAGTGCCAGCCAGTGCACTGATCTGACAGGGAACATCATGGAAAAACACAGCACTGGCTCTCTAATTTATCCAAGGTTGCTGATCACAACCAATTCTCCGGCAGTCATTTAAAAACCAGTTGTTACAGATCAGTTATGAAAGGAGTTCCCACAATCCACATGAACATGGGATTCTGTTCCTTCTGGTATTACCCTGCTCTGTCATTTCTGGTAACGTTGTACTGACACACATCAACCTGAAAGGACTGTTGATTTTCAAAAGTCAACACCAAAAAGCCCCACACCTCCCTGCAAAGGCTTCCAGGACAGGCAGTGATGCCTCACCTTCCCACCAGCCTGTCAGCCTGGTTTGATCCCAGCTTCCTACTAACCTGCCTCTGTGGGCCCCATCCCCTGACCTAAAGAGGTTGACTTTCCTTGCTTACTGCCCTGACACATTTTGGATAACTCAGCCCAGCCTCCTTCAGACAAAGACAGGGCAGGGTGTAAGCACAGGCCCAGGGAACACAGGCCCTGCTGAGGTCCAGCAGAACTTACCTTTTCGGCCTCTCGTTGAGGCTCGTGCTGCGAGCCCTGAAGCTGTCCTTCTCAGGGGTGTCATCGAAGGACAGGAGCACATTGGAGCGCAAGCCCTACCCGTGGGGACAAGAGGGGACAGTGTGAATGGCCACAACACGCAGTTCAAAGTCCCCAAGCCAACACATGAGAGCTCACAGGCATTTTTCTTTAAAAGCAATGTTGACAAGAAAAGTAGAATTTTCCTAGCTTCAAACATAACCTTTAAACTTCTCAGATGGGCTTTTAAGTCACCCCTTCTATTCTGTGCTGTTGGATTGGGGGGTGCCCCCCAATCCCATTACCTTGGTGATGAAGGGGACAAAGTCCTTGCGGAAGGGAAGGCGGCAGCGGATGAACCACATGGCGATCACGTGGTGGGCCAGGCAAACGATGTACTGGTTAAACCTGGAACAGCAGAAACATCTCCAGAGCTTAATGCTGCATGTTTCAAGGCGAGAAACACACCTGATGCTTTACCTGCTCTAAGTATGAAGAAAAAAATCCCTTAAAAGCTCTGTTCAAAAAAAACAGGTATTTAGTCCAAGGTGACCACGTCATAGAATCATATCACGGAATCCTGGAATGGTTTGGGTGGGAAGGATGAGAGATCATCCCATTCCACCACCCTGCCATGGGCAGGGACACCTCCCACCAGCCCAGATTGCCCCAAGCCCTGTCCACCCTGGCCTTGGACACTCCCAGGGCTGGGGCAGCCACAGCTTCTCTGGGCACCCTGTGCCCAGGGCCTGCCCACCCTCCCAGCGAAGAAATGTCCATTCTGCAGGGAAAGCCTGGAGACACCAGAATGAGCAATATCCTATAAATAACCTCGAGCCAAGTAGCACAAGAAAGGCATCTCCACACTGTTAATTCTGGAGAATTAACAACACATTTGCTGGGGCCTTACTTGGAGGGGTTTGTGTAGGGCAGGGAGATGGCGAACACGCTGGCGTACTGCTCTGCTGCAAAGTTCCTGTACAGGTGAGGCAGCCTGGCCAGAGCTGGAGCGAGAGAACCAACACAAGTGAGGGCTAAACACAAACCATTCAACATCACAATTCAGTTTAATTCGAATTGTTTTGTTTCAGCTGAGTTAACATCATAGGATAATGTCATGCAAGGAGGAGAAAGCAGAATTGTGTTTTCCAGCACTATGGCTGCACTCTACAGAGAATGTCTCTCTCTCTCCAGTGCAAGTGCTTTAAAAAGAAAACCAGTAACAATTAAGAGCGGACCAGAGATTTATATCTTGAGGATGCAGCAAGGGCATCACTGAAACCCTTACAACGCACTCCATGTGACCACCACAGTCAAAATACTCATGTTCGGTGCAAGCAACACAACTATAGATGATCAAACCCATAAGAACATCACAACTTACTCGACAGGAATTCTAGGAGAGGGATTGCCATGTTGGCTGTAGCAGAAATGTGGGTGAGTTTGACTATTAGGACAGGGAGTGCCTTGATGATGATGTCGGGCATCTCCACGCTGCAGACTGACAGTGCCACCACGCACTGGTTGGCACAGCGATAGATCAGCCCGTGCTCCAGGCAGTACACAATCTCACGCTGCAAGAGAGGACAGGAAACAAAGCCATAACACAGGGAAGGAGAAAATCCCTGCTGCACCCTCCCCTGACTTCAGTTCACGTTCCAGAATGGCCTGCAAGGCCTGTCTGACACCTGAATTCTGACACAGAGCCCTAAACACTGCTGCATATATTCCAGGCCCAAATCTTAGCATGGGACTTTAACCGTGTAGGGATTTTAGACATTAAATTTCTGATTAAACAGAACTTTTGTGTTTCTAAAGGTCTTGCTGCAGAAGGTAGAGTCACTAAGTGACCTGCGAGGGGGGACAGGCAAGCAGTGAATCCACCTGACCAGGCAGCTAATCCTGCATGGAGTTGGCAAAGTACTTTTTCCCCCCGATCCCATCCCAAACTGAGCAGATGCAGCTTCTCCTAACAGCAAAGGGCAGTGTCACCTTGCACTTAAGTCTCCTAATCAGCTCAGAGAGGAAATGCTTCAGAGGCTCAGGGTCCAACCCCTGTACACCCTCCTCCTTGCCCCATACCTGCTTAGCTTTGTCCAGGTAATTATGGTAAGATATTAATGCTGTCAGCACTGGGACCACAGCCAGGTGCAAATCGGTGCGGGAAAAGCCTTCTGGGGTTCCGTGGAGCCGGTCCGTGGTCTTTTTGTCTGTGAGCTGGTACATCACAGCAAGTTAGGACACCTCACACCACAAATAACCCCCAGAAGGCAGCAGACAGGCACTGCCATAGCTCCCTTTTCACCTGTATACAGGTGTACATATATATATGCACATAAAGAACACCCATTATTACCTACTCTGTACCCTCACAAAAAGAGAAGGTGAGTGAGGATTGACAACCAGTCTGCTAATCTTTATCAGACTGAAGACAAAAAAACACTCTAAAACCAACCCCCAACAAAACGAGTCCCAGCAAACCAAGGGCAGGGGGACTGTGCACCAGTGGCATTACCATGTAGCTCAGTGCCGAGGCCAGGAGGTCGATGTTACAGGGAGAGGTTAAAAACAGCACTTTATAGCGGAGGGACTCGGGTAATTTGTTAAGAACCAACTTCAACACCTTCCAGTCTGTCTCCTGCAAAGAAAGAAAATGTTACAGTTGAAATCTCTGTGTGATTTCTGCTCAGTTTGAAAGTAAGATCAATCAAATTCCAGACAACATGCCATTTCCTAGGCAGACACAGGTCTCGTCATGGCAGCTCCAGAAAAAGAAATGGCATTTAGCTGTCACAACTTTCTCCCTGTCTGTCACCCAGCTCTAGGTGCAACACTGACATCACAAACTGGAAGAGAAATTGGATTCAGATCTGGCAGAGCTCAACAAGGCAGAGCCAGAATTCAATTCTCTTAAGCACCAGCACAAATTAACTTTCAGAGCCAGCCAACCCCTCACACAGAACTGTGCCTAATACCACGCTCAGGAACAATTTATATTTAGAGCTTATTAGTGACTGAAACATTTATCAATTCTCAAAACACCTCGAAAACTTCCAGTAGGAGAGAAGTTTCAAATGCCCTTCAGAAACAGGATGACTTGTTTAATAAGCACATTTTTTTTGCCCTTGTCTGCTTTGAAGCAGTGAAATGAAAGATCTGCTTATTTTCTGAAGAGCTGAACTGCTGCTCCCACTGGTGGTTGTGAAGCTGCACAATTACACCCAGATCCTGGCCAAGAAGGAGCAGAAGTTGCTTCTCAGACCTTATGTAGATATTTTGGGGTAGAATTCCCCAGCCAGCTGGTTTAAGTGGACACAGAGATGACAAGGGTGGCCATACCTGCTTCAAACACTGCAGGAGGACACCGAAGACCATCGAGTACGGGAGATGCCCAATGCGGACGGTGGCATTTTGGGAAGGCACACTGGGGCTGCCCGAAGGTGGAGAGAGTGTGCCAGGAGGCTTTTTGTCAGCAGCCCTCTTCTCTGCCTCTCTGCAACACAGCAAGGGACGAAAATACATGTCATGTAATGTAAAATCAAGCTCAGAACAGCCTATTCATGCAACCTGCAGTGTTGTCCTGTTTGGCAGCCAGTTTAAAGACCAAATAGCAATATAAATTGCATTTTCAATTAAAAAAAACACAGGATTGCCCAGTCAGGTGAAGGATTTTTTAAGCAGGCCTGTAGCAAATTTAGAAAGGTATCTTTTGGGGTGTTACACAAAGAACTTTAAACAAGCTATAAAATTAAAAAGTCATATTTGTACAAATCATTGCATCAAAACTCAATGGGAAAAGTGGCTTGAGGCAGAAAATTGCAAATATTTTTGTGAAGTTTCGTGTGCAAGAAACACAGATTTCATGTCTGAGATTGAGAGCTCTGCAGGTAAGTGACTTTTAAGAACAATTCACCAAAGAGTTATTGGTTCAGACAATCCTAAGCTGTAACTACAGACTGGTCTAGGATTTGGAAGATAAAGAAAACCTAGAGATTGCTACTGGTGGACCATTAACATCACAAAAAAATCCACAAATAGTTTGAAAATCGGGGTGTTTTTAAATAACAAAGTAAATTAAGATGTGTTCAACGCCAGGTTGGATGCAGCTTGGAGAAACCTGGTCTAGTGGAAGGTGTCCCTGCCCACGGCTGGGAAAGGGATGAGCTTTAAGGTCCCTTCCAGCCCAAACCACTCTGGGATTCTTTTGCTTAACACAACGAGAAACCTACACAAAATCACAGAGGCAGTAAGGGCTGAACCTCACTGCTCCATCCTTGTTGGAAAGGCCAAGGCGGTGGAGGGAGTCAGCCCGGAGCATCAGCAGGAAATCAAACACCTGTAACAGGGAAGACACTGGAATCACTCACACCCCAAGCCAGGGGAATACTCTCCCACCCCTACACAGGACATCTTTGCAAGTACACAGGGATTTTTAAGAGACGCCACAGCTAGTTCTGCAGGAGGCACCACTCCTGGTGTTACACTACATTTACATACTCCAGTGAGCCAAGAAACATTTAATTCTACTTCTGGCAAGGTCTACAACACACATTCCCCACCTGCCAGCCAAGAACTCCCCAGACAGCACACAGCTGTGGACCTGAGAGCACAGGGGACTCCTCCTACCTGCAGCCTGATGCTGCTGGCAACAGGAAGGCTGTAGGAATAGATGTAGTGGCGCTGGACGTGCTGGATCAGCATCTCGTACACCCGCATGGCGTGGCTGGAGGGCAAACTGTACAGCTTGGTCTGAGAGGGGCACAAACACACACCAAAAGGCAGAGTGACACTTGTTATCCAGGCAGAAATGTGTGTCTGCACTGAGAGTTCCAAGAGAAATGCAGCAGAGACTTGATCCTGAATGCAAGATGAACAGATGGCTCGGGGAAGAACCTCTGCAGACTCCAGAGCAACTCTCTCTGCTCCAGAGGGGCACTGACAGGAACAACCTGCTCTTCACAGCTGCTCAACCACAGCTCAGGAGGCACCAACCAAACACAATGAATCTATTCAAGGTTATGAACTCCTCCTTATTGCTAATTTATGGACATATCTGCCCTCCACATGAAAATGTGCTCATATTCCTTTTAAAACGGACATTAAGATAGTAAAATATTTAGTGCCCAAAAGTAAGAGGAATGACCAAAACAACAGCAAAAATGTTATACAGTAAAAAAAAAAGTCAGAATATTTAACAGTGGAGGAACATTTATGTGAAAAGCCAAGTCCAGCAGAAGACTATCATGAACACTATGTGTTCAGTGCCCTAGAGTATTTACCTGAAGAATTATCAGGAGCCCAAGGACCGCTGTCTTGACATCCTCCAGAGAAGCTGAATACGACAGTAAGTCCCTCTCTTCCAGTTCAGAGGGAGATGAGAGAGAATGTGCAGCCACCTTGTAAATAGAAAAGCAATACTTGGTTTAAATGTGCAACAGCCCTTTATTTCCATCCTGGAAGGTCACGACAGCCCCCAGCCAGTCAGCCCTGCTGCAGGCCCAGGGGAGCAGGGAGCTCACCTTCTCTATGATATCCAGCAGGCTGTTAAAGTGATGGGTGTTGCAGCCCTCAGCCAGGTCCACGAGCAGCTGAGTGGCCAATTTTCGGACCTGGTGGTCTTTATCCTCTGGAATGTGAGCCAGCTGAGAGATCACCACCAGGTTTATCAGCTCCTCCTGCAAGAGGACAGCCCTTCATTAGCCTTGGCATGTTGCTGTCAGCTGCGTGTGCAAGATTTCAAGCACAGTTTTGTGCAATCCCCACTGGCAGGGAGGACCTGGAGCCCACCTGAAAATGTGCCTCACCAAAGCCTTTCCCACCCACCTGGGACCTCATGTGTGATCACCAGGAACAGGTAAACACACACCTCATAGAACTGTCTGTTAATACTCAGCACAAAGGACAGGACATCCAGGACTTTGATTCGAACAGCACTTCGACTCTCGTTCCTAAAATGGGAAGCGCAAATTCAAAATGACTAAAATAAAGTTGTTGATATTTAGGGAAAGGGGAAAAGGAAAGTCAACCTAAAGCAAAATAAGAAACTTCAGAGCTGGAATAATAACTGTGAGAGATCAGCTGAGCCTTCAGTTAATGATTTTACAGACAAAAATCAGATTCAAGAACTATTGGAAATTCAGTTCCCAGCTCAGCTTTTACTACTTCTGGAGACCTGTAACTGCAGTTCTCCCATTTCCAATACAAACTAGGAAGAAGAACAAGTGGTCTGGTGAGCAAATTTAAAACCAAACATATGGCACTGAGGAAGAGCTGCTCTTTGGCAGCATTTCACAGAGGAGACACAGGTCTGTTACTGCTGCCTGTTGATGTTTGAGAGCACAGAACCCTTTCAGGAGCACCAATTCAAAAGCAGATAACTGGAATACTGGATAACCATATGCAATCCTGATGCTTAACAGGAAAATCCTGTTTGGTGTCAGAACTACAAAGTGCTGTGGAGTGGAACACAACTGCCTAAGCTAATTGGAATAGTATCCAATGGAAATAAAGAAAAGGGGGGGAAAAAAGCACCACAAATAACTCAGTGCAAAGCTTTTATCCTTTTAAATAAATCCTTTCATGTACTGTGCCCTGGGACTACCACACTTCTAAGCTGTCATTTACTAACTTAGAACTCCAGAATGTTAGAACTTCAGAAAACAAAATTATCTAACATGAAAAGGTGGCACAACACACTTCAAAGTGCTTCTTAAATATAAGAAGTTCACAAAGTTGTGATTTCCTACCTGAAGAATCTCTCCATTAACAGCTGCAGGTTGTGAATCCAGCCATCTTTGGCAGGATGGATGGACTGAGCTCTGTATGTTATCAGGTTTAATACCGAAGATTCCTTTCATGGAAAGATCAAGAATTATTCTTTTAGCGTATAAGCAAACACAATATATCCATTCTCCCAACCCCAGCCCAAGGATACAGCTCATGGAAGTCCTTGCTGGGATTTTCTGACCATTTGCTATTTTAGACCTCCCAGCTTTCAGCTGTAACAGAACTGATTCAAGTGCCAACAAAGGAGGACATTAACTGAGCCTTACTGGTCTCTGATCAGCGCATTTTTCCACCAGCTCAAAAAATCTCTCTTCAGAACCATGAAAATCATTCTGGTCACAGAGTTCTTCCACTGTAGTCAAAAGATCATGTACAATGGACTTAAGCTCTTGGCTCTCCAGACTCTGAAACAGAGATAAAACCATTCCTAAAAGAGCTCTACTTTACCAGAAAGTGTTGATTTTAAATACAAACAGGAAACTCAGCTGTGAAGCACCGCAGTGAGAACTGGGCCAAAGCTTCCTCAGCCTCAGGGCTCACTGGACCGGACAAACAGGAGATGAACTTGCAAAAAATCCTATGGCAAAGCCTTTGGAAGGAGAGCCCACCAAGCCAGGCTTCAACACTCACCTGCAGCTGCTGCAGCAGTCGCTCCATGATGTCCAAAAGGATATCCCAGGTCACAGCCTGCAGCTCCTTCCCGTATTTCTTTATCAGGCGTGTTATGGACAGAACTATCTCATAAGACACAACTGCATTGGGACACGTCATGGCCTGGAACACAAAGCATTTCAGTCACTGACCGGCTGGAAAGCAGCGCTCAGAAACCCTCTCCATTCAGATGAAACACGCCTTATTAATTAGGAAATCAGCCTGGAGGCCTGAGATAAATATATTCAAGTCTCTACACACAAAGGACGCAGCAAAGAACCATTTTCTCCAGAGGAATTCCGCTCTCCTGCATCCAGCTGTAGCTCAGATGTCAAACACAGCCCCATCCTACAGGCAGACACAGGAGTTCAGGTCAGTAAGTCCTGCTTGGATGAGGAAGCTTAGAGAGCTCTGAGGCTGTTCCTGAAGACCCCATCCCTAACTCTTTGTACCACACACTAGAAAAAGTTGTTGCTTTGTTTTTATTTCTTAAGCTAAGGTACCCACAATGTAGATATTTGCTAAAAAGAATTCAGACTTTGCTTTTCTGGCCAGGAATGATATTCCAGGAGGAGGCCTCAGCTTCAAACTCAAACCCTCTTGTTTTACTGTTTCTCCTACTGCTTCACCCCACACCCAATTTCTCCTTCTCATCCTCCAGGCCTACAAAGATCTCTGGTGTAGGGGACTCCATTTTTGCTCTAAATTTGTACAACTGCTTTAAAAGTTCCCCCAGCACCCCATCCTACCTTGAGGAAGGAGGGCAGCACTGAAGTTGGGGAGTTCTTGAGGGAATTGAGGCGATGAGCACCCCACAGAGCCATGCCCACAAAGAACACAGCCCCTCTCAGCAGCGCTGCGTCTGCCATGTAGGCTCTGAGGACACAGGGAAGGGGAGTTTCAGACCATACTACAATTATTTTAGCACATAAAGTCAACAGGAATATACACTGTCCCAACAGGAATTCCCAGGGCCCTGCACAGCGACTGACAAACATGAAAAGCACAAAATCATCCACCACAACTTTCAACAGAGAAAAATTGAATTCAGAAATGCCCAAAAATGAGCACTTCAGCAGCGTAACTAGGAAGGGAATTATTTTCTAAGCACCAGAGCCTTCAGCTTCTTCGACTGAGGCCAGTGACTCCCCATCTATCTCAGTGAGACCCCCACTGAATTCCCTGGATTTGTGAGATACTCCTTTACCTGTCTTCCATGATCCTGCACATGTTGTAGATGGCACTGTGTCCCAAATGAGTTCCCAAAAGGTTGCGCATGAGCTGCAAATTCAAAGAGAACACTTCACCATCCAGTTGTTAAAACACTCAGCAGCCCAGACACGCTTTTAGCTGGCCAGCCGTGCTGGGTATGGTAAATAAACGTGTCCAGCCTCCTCCATGCCACCACAGAAGCCTGTCACATCAGCTGGAAGCAACCCGGAGTAAATTCCATGGACTCACTCTAGCAACATGCTGATCCACTAATTCTTAAGCAATTTTTAATTTACTCTTGAAACCAAACTGAAATTGATGGCAGATGTGCACACGCACGGTCTGACACTTCATCTGTGAGGCCAAAGCAGTGAATCCACTAGAAAGCAAAAGCAGCAGGAAGTTCTGACCTTCCAGCAGGGCTCGCAGAGCTCCTTCACGTTGATGGTACGGCACAGAGTGATGATAAACACGGGCAGGTTCTCTGATGGCAGACAGTTATAGCAAACAACTGCATCGAGCACTTGCAAGGAAATCTTTGGGAAAGGGAGAGACAAAATGGTTATACATTTCTCTCCCAATAGAGTAGGTCAATTGCTCATTGGCAGACCCACAAAATCATCTGGAAGTCAAAAGGGATGAAGGTATTTTAGGCTTTCTTTTCTTTCTAAAAAGCATTGTTGAAAAATTGATTCACTTATCAAATTGATCAATGCTCTGTTTGGTTTAGAATAAAATTATTATTGATGTATGAGATCCAATGGCTTACAAATAGCATAAAATTGTATCAGCTCTTTTGAAAGATGAGAATAAACCAAGAGTCTGATGATCTGATTTTGCTTGCAGAACTTACAAGGAATTTCAAAGAATTCTGAAGTACAAAAAGAGACACAAACCACTGACCTCTATGTCCATAGATGATGAAGTCTGAATGCACAAGAGGCAGATCTTGCTGTTAGGAAAGAACATCTAATTTTAATTGTTTGCTTCATATGATTTTAGGCAAATTACAAAGAGCCAAAGCAGACAGGTTAATTGTCATGTTATTTAAATCATCATTCCCTTTCCTGTGGCAATGTTGGTAACACTCCCAGACACTCTGAGCACTACAACCTCTTTATAAAGTTAAAGTGGCACTTAAATGCAACTCAGCAGGTCTGTATTAATGCAACAGCACAGGCTCTTTGTGACACTAAGCAATGCAAGCAGGTCTGCCCCATGGAATGGGAAAAGCACATTAACTTAAACCAAAACAGATCTGGACAAAGGAAGAACTGAAAATCAAATATTTGTCAGAAATGTCAGGTATGACCTGGAATGAAACAGATCCAGACTGGATAAAAAAAAGTTCTGTATATTGATCTGCAACTTTCTCCTACAACTTACCAAGAATAAGCACATAGGAGTTAAAAAAGCAACTTACTGCACCATGTCAGCTACATAGTCTTCCAGATAGCAGCTATTGAATTTCACCAGGTTCACTAAAACCAGGAGGAACTCAGAAGTCAAACCAACGTCCATCCACTGTAGTACAAAATCAGCTAAAGAAGCAAAAGAAGCCTGTTACAATATGCTTTCTACCCAGAAACAATATCACTGCCTTTCTGTCTTGTCACTGGATGTCTGTCCCTTGACTTATTCCCACCAAACTGAAGGGGGGCACGACACTCACCCAGCTCTTCCTCTAAGTAGGTGATGTATCGCCCGTTCTCTGTCAGGGCCTTGAACACTTCAAGCCGTTCGTGCAAGTCTTCATTGGACGGATAGTCCTTAATGACCTTAAAAAAATGGGCTCTGAGGATCCCTAATCTCTCACCCTTTAAACAAAAAAAGGGAGGGGGTTAAAGCTTGGAAATTATCAAGGTTTATATCAGCAAACTTGAAAATGCTTGAAATTGTTTTTATATTGAATCAATGCCTATTCTTTTCATAAGCATCCACCCCTGCTTTCTCAGGACACTGAAAACTACAACTGTGGGCTGATCCAGCCTCACATTTGTGCAACATGTTGTGAAATCTAAAGAATTCATAGTATGTTGAACTTGGCCAGGCTAGAAAAGTGTCTCACCCAGAACCTCTTGGATACCTGACATGCTGAAACACCAAAACCAGCTGCAGACTGGGACTAGGAGGTCTGAGCAAAGACCACATAAAATTTGCTGAATTATGCTGAATTTAACCCAAATTATTTCCTCTTTTACGAGAACACTGCCCCAAAACAGAAAAGCTTCCTAGGAAAAGCTTTGCTATGTGGTCAAACCAAGACTTAAAACACTTCCCCTTCCCATTTACAAAGCACAACCAAAATAAGAAACACGAAAATTTGTAGAAAAGACCCAACCAGCACTTTTCCCATCCCTGTGCTGCACCACCCCCAGCTCATGGCAGAGTTTCTTCCCCAGGTTGGTTGTTGTCACCTGTCCTTGAACGATGGACTTCAGCAGGTGAAGCACAGCGTGCCTGGCCTCGGCCGGGCGCTCGGGCTGCAGCATGTCAGCCACCACCTTCCAGATGGCTTCCACTGCGTGCTGGAACACAGGACACAGCAGGGAAGCTCAGCTTCTCCCGGCATCTTGAGCCAGGAGGGCAGTCGTTAATTACGGCAATTAATGAATCCAGGGATGAACCCCACGAGACACCAAATCCCATCCTACACGACAAATTACACCCCAGGAACTGAAGTTCCTCATTCATACACTCACTTCGGTGTGAAGATTAGTGCAGAAACCTTCACTCAACTACAGGATGAGTTCAAAACCAACTTCAGGCCGCTTACTAACAATCCAGAAGGAGACAGAAAACCCTCTTTACCATCAATCCCCATGAAATGTCCTGAATATTCACAGCATTCTCCTTCCAATCAGCCCAGGAAGCCCATCAGCTCCATCCTCTGCTCCAGAGCTGGTAGGTTGGACAAGACTGATTTCCTTTTACAACTCTGGGCAGCACAAAGCAGCCTCTGGGATTATCCAGTTTTGAAGGCAGACTAAACTACAGGAGCCTTGTATGACAGGTTAAAAGTTCCTGCTTAAACTTCCATCCTTCCAACACTCACTGAACATTTTGGAACTTACCTCTTCGATTTTTTTGGTTTTTGCCACTTCACAAATCTGACTGATTGCTCGTATCCTGTTACTCAATCCACACTCTATGCTCAGTTCCTGGAAGGAAATGGAGAAATAAGCTGACAGTTCATCTTACTAGAAACACTTACCCATTTCTCCAAGGGGAGAAGGAATTCTGTTCTCTTTCCTTTTGTGTGTTTTCCTCCTTGTGTGCCAACTGTTCTACTTACAGACTTACTGTTCCAATTACCAATTATCTTATTTTTAATTTCCACAGAACTATAAGAATTTTATAAAACAGAAACAGTTCCCAGCTTGTGCAAACCACCAGCACAGAAACTTCATCAAGCTCAGAGTATAAAAACAGAGGGGAACAGGGAAACATCCCATAACCCAACATAAGACAACACCACTCTATCAACTATCTCCAAAGCATTCAAACACCAAATAACTAAAATGCTGCAGCTGCAAAGTAGGCAACTTTTACATCCATTTCAGTAGAGAATGAGTTGAGAAATCAGGAGAGGGAATGATCCATGAGGGACTGAATGCCAAAAGAGCAAGGATTAGGAGCATGCCTTCCTGCTCCCTCAGCTCAGGTGACACAGGCACCCTCCCCACCTTCACTCGCTCAGTTCTCATACCTTGAGTATTTCTGCTGTGATGATAAACTCTGTCTGCTTGCCCTCCGACGACTTGGAACTTCCCCGGGATGTTCCCAGCCCCAGGAGGTTCCTGAATTTCTCCTTCAGTCCGGAATCCTTGCTCTGAGGCTTTGCCATTGCTGCCAAGCACTGAGGTCCTGCAAACACAGAACAGGGTTCTGGTAAGGAAGGCCCAAAGGGAACGTTTAAGCAAGAAAATGCCAATAACAGCATCACACCGTGGCTTTTCCAAATAGCTCTGGTGTCTGAAGCCTTTTCAAACTTGGGAAAAGCCCAACACTGAGAAAACAGAGAGGAGCTTGTGCTGCTCCTGCCTTCAGCATCTGCATCCTGCAGCTCCCTGGTGATTGTGGAGCTCTGGAGTACCATTTGTGGGAGCTCTGAATGCCCGGCCCCACCACACAACCTGATTTTTGAAGTACACACACACACACTCTCTTTGGAGGGTGTGAGCTGGATACTTGTTCCCAGCCCAAAGTGGCCAAGCACACAGTGCTGCACAGTACGTGTGGAAACAGCAGATGTGAGGAAGGACTCACAAATCTGAGTGCTGGAACATCCAAGAGTTGCCATGGCAAGAGGAAGAGCGGGGTGAGAACAAGCACAGCCATTACAAACTGCCTCCCCCAGCCCCAACCTGCTGCCCCTCGGGGACCCCAGAACCCTGCTGGGAGCAGGACCCCTGCTCCTGGCACAGCCTCAGCCCCTGCCCGGGGCACAGCAGTCACTGCTGCTCCCAGGATGCATCACAGAGCCTGCTCCACCATCCCAGGAGGCACCCCATGGACCTCTGCCCAGTGTCCCCAGGGGACAAAACACAGCCCCCAGCCCAGTGTCCCCAGGGGACACACTGCAGACCCCAGCCCAGTGTCCCCAGGGCACAAAACACAGCCCCCAGCCCAGTGTCCCCAGGGGACACACTGCAGACCCCAGCCTGACATCACCAGGGCCACATCCCCCACTTAGGGGGGACACTGCAGCCCCCAGCCCACCCTGCCAAGGGACACACCACATTCCCCAGCCCACCGTCCTTGGGGACACACACAGCCCGCAGCCCACCCTCCTGGGGTCCCACCACCCCCTCCAGCCTCAGGGGTCACACGGCAGCCCCACTCCCACCTGGGGGACCCCCAGAGCCCCCAACACACCATCCTGGGGGACCCCCACAGCTCCCAGCACACCACTGGCCGTGGCTCATTGTCCCCCGGTGCCCCGGACATGCCACATCCCCCCCCACGACCACCACCCCGGGATTACACCACACCGGGGGGACACACCACACTGGGGGGACACACCACAGCCCCCCAAAAACACCGGGGGCGACACCACAGTCCCCAAACACACATGGGGGTCACACCACAGCCCCCCAGACACACACCAGAGGTCCCA
>VWZF01000911.1:155269-169364 GCA_013396755.1 Sclerurus mexicanus | reverse complement strand
GGGGATCGGGGACAGCGGCACGGGGGGGGAGAGAGGGGACAGGCTACAGGGGTCCGGGAGAAGGGGATCAGGTGCGGGACGGGGATCGGGGTAGGGGCCGGGGGTATCGCGGCCGTGGGCCAGGCCGGGGCCGGGGCCGCACCAGGGGCAGTGCGGGGCCAGGCCTGGGTGTCCTGGTCACACCGCCCCGAGCCCGGCCTGTGGCAGCGCCCGGGGCCTGGGGATGCACCTGGAGCAGCCCCGCCGTGTGTGTGTGCCCACAGTGTGCCCTGTGACCCCACTGCTCTCACCTGCTCTCACCTGCCTGCCAGGCCCCCCAGCCCTCGCCCGCCCCGTGCTGGCCCAGGGCAGGGCTGGGGGGCTGTGCGGTGCTGCTGCTGGGTTGGCACTGTGGGGAGGGCGAGCTCAGCCCTAGTCGCGGTCCCCGGGGTGGCGGGTGGCACGGGGGGCTCTGTGGGACACAAAGATGCCTTTCCCCAAGCCTGGGATCTCTGTCCCGTCCCGTGCAGTGAGCCGGAGCCACGGCACCGCCAGCACCCTGAGGCGCAGCAGGAGGAGGAAGAGCGTTGCCATTGCCTATGATGAACGTGGGCAGGAGGAGGATGCTGAGCCCCCGAGACCACGCTGGGAGCCCAGGGACTGGCAGGAGCAGCTGGAGCGCATCCGGCAGATGAGGAGGAGCAGAGATGCTCCCGTGGATGAGATGGGAGTGGACAAGTGCTATGACACCAGTGCACCTCCACAGGTAACAGCACTTCCCCAGGGAACAGCAGCCTGCTGCCTGCTCCACCAGGCACAGGAAGATACGACCCCGGCCTCCCTCATCCTCATGTTGCTCCTGGGTCTGTCCCACTTGGGATGGTTCCAGACCAGAAAAATAAACACGGCATGGACCAGGACTCTGGGCTGGGGTTGGTCCCACAGGAGGTCACGGATGTGAGGGACGGTGCTGTCTGCTGGGGCAGGCTGGCAAAGCACAAAGCCATATCCCTTTCTTCCTTAAAAACTCCGTAGAAGGCCAAGGAAAGTATCCAGCAAGATGGCTCTGGAATACAGAGGAAAAACAGTATGGAAAAAAGGGAAAGGGAGCTGAGAAACAAGTTTCCAGGCTGCTTTTATGCTCCTCAAAGCAGGACATGAGCGTAGGGTGACCTCCCTGCCTCTCAGGATCCACTTTTAAGGGATACTGCTTGGAAGGAAGGGCCATGCTGGGATGGCTCCACGCTTCCCAAGACTGGGAACAATCAAAGGCCACAGATGTCACCTCCCTCTGAGAGGACTGTTGGCATCAGTACAAAAAACAAAGGCATGGTGGGACCTGGGGCTGCAGGGCTGTGCTCCGTGCTCAGCACTGGAGTGGGAATAGGATCAGCCATGGGCAGGCTCAGAGGAGCAGTGGGAGTCCCTGGAGTGGGAATGGGATCAGCCGCCATGGGCAGGCTCGGAGGAGCAGTGGGAGTCCCTGGAGTGGGAATGGGATCAGCCATGGGCAGGCTCGGAGGAGCAGTGGGACCCGCTGGGCTCTGAGGGAGGGGTCTGGAAGACACAGCTGCACAGCCTCGGCACATGGAATGCTGTCCTTGCTGCTGGCATCGTGCCGTGCGCTTGGATCCCTGCGGAGAATGGTGAGCTCTGACCCCGGATCCGGACGGTGTCACACGCTCCACAGCCACGTGGGCTGGCAGCTGTGGGGCCAGGGGAACCACAGTGCACTACATGGAAATAACTCTTCCCTAGAGAAGCAGTGTTGTTGCTTCCAAGAAAAAGTGGATGTCATAACCCTCTGCTCCTCACACCATTTCCTTGTACTCAGAGATTATCCTATTTCCATGCACTCCGGGGTTTTTCTTGGAGCACCTGTGGTTTTGTAAACTTTGTAAGAGAGGAAGGATTGTGTCCCACATTATCCTGGGTCAGTCCAGGTTAGTTGCATCATCCTCCTCGTTCTAGTGGGGACAGAATCACATCTGGAGAAAAGTAATTGGGAAATGGGAGATGAATGGCCTAGCTAAACCCTGCAGGGCAGCAGCAGAAGAGCTTCTGGGTTTGTCCTTCATCTCCCACTGTCTGTCATCCCAGATCTTCAGATTTGGTTCCATAAGGAGCTCAGATACCCAGTTCCTACTGAAACCTAGTGGGAAAGGGGTGGGGTTCACAAAATCTGCTTGGAGCAGAAGTTGCATAAAAAGTCATTGGGTGTTTGTAGTTGTGCATCCTGTGGGGTCTCCTGAGAATTCCATTCTCAGGAAAAGCTTTGTCTGGCCCTTTGTGGTTCAGTACTTTCGATGTGAGGTCCCAGGAGACCCTGGGGGTCTCCCTGCCCTTTCACGGATCATTACAGCTTAGATGGAAGGCGTTTCTTTTCTCCCTTTATTGTGTGATGGAATTAAAAGGTTATGAATTGTTCCTGTTGCAGCCTTCCAGTCTCTTGTAGGCCGATACAGCTGAACCAGGGTGGGAACATATGCAGATGGTGCTGGATGGGAGGACCGAGCCCTGGAGGTGGCTCTGGAGGTCTCAGGGGTCTCACAGCCTCCTTTCCCCCAGGTCATGCGCTACCAGGTGCTGCTGTCGCTGATGTTGTCCAGCCAGACCAAGGACCAGGTGACGTCGGCTGCGATGCTGCGCCTGCGCCAGCGCGGCCTCACCGTGGACAGCGTCCTGCAGATGGACGATGCCACGCTGGGGCAGATCATCTATCCCGTGGGATTCTGGAGGGTGAGTGCGGGATCCTGGAGTGTGAGTGTGGGATCCTGCCGTGCACATAGAGGAACTCCCTCCGCTGCGACTCAGCCTGCGTGCCCTTCCCCACAGGGATCTCTCCCCTGGCGTCAGGCTGAAGCCTGGATTTTACACCACGTTTGGCACTTTGTATTCCCAGCAAGATGAGGTGGCTCCGGGCTGCAGGGCCTGGAGTGTGCAGCGAGGTTGGAGCTCCCAGCTCTCAGCATTTTAATTCCAAGGAGACATCAAGGGTCCATCTCCCCTCCACAACTCCCCTGTGTGGCCTCATCTGTAACGCACACTCAGGAATGGCTTGTTTTCCTGTCTCTTTGCTCTGTATTGGAGGGCAGCTTGGATTTTGTGCCTTTCTCCTTGCTTTTCCAGAACAAGGTGAAATACATCAAGCAAACGACAGCTATTCTGAAGCAGAAATACGGGGGTGACATCCCAAGCACTGTGGAGGAGCTGGTGCAGCTGCCAGGGGTTGGGCCCAAAATGGCCCACTTGGCCATGAACATTGCCTGGGACAGTGTGTCTGGAATAGGTAGGTTGGCCTGTGTTTCCCATTCCTCTCCTAAATCCTGCCTGATCCATTCCCTGGGCAGAGGGGAAGCATTGCAGCTCCTGCCCCAGGACCCTGGTAGCATCCCTTCAGTTCACCTGCAGAGTTTGTGGGTGGGTGAACGATGTGACCCTGAACCACTCACTCACTGAGTTGCTGTAGGACTTAAGCATGGATCCAGCTACTGTTTTTCCCCAGGTTTGACAGCAGAAATCCCCAAGGGCAGTCACTCCCCTCAGATACTGGTTAACTGTTGCCTAATTCAGTAGGCATCCAAAATTATTACAGAGTAATAATATGTAAATAACATGTATTGTTACAGAGCAATGCTTTGAAATCTGTTTGCTGTAAAGCGAAAGAGATGTGAGGGTAATTTTGTGATTTGGGGATATTGTAGGACAGTCTGAGGTTATTTTTTTCTCAGGGTTGCTTCTGTTGAAACAAATCTCATTTGGGATTTGTGTTTGAGAGGGCAGAAGTGGGGCTTAGTTTGAAATTGGTAATTCATGATGGGTTGTAGAAAGAAGTGGCCTGGGGCAATCTGTAGCTACAGAATTTCTGCTCTGAGTTCTTGGGTAACAGGTGAGCACAGGTACACCTGTTTATTAATCCCAGAATAGTTGGGGTTGGAAGGGACCTGTGCAGATCATCCAGTCCAACCCCCTGCCAAGGCAGGGTCACCTGGAGCAGGGACGTGTCCAGGTGGGGTTGGAATATCCCCAGAGAGGGAGACTCCACAGCCTCCATGGGCAGCTGTTCAGAGCTCTGCCACCCTCCAAGGAAAGAAGTTCTTCCTCACCTTGAGATGGAACTTGTTGTGTTTTGGTTTATGGCCATCACTCCTTGTGCTGTCACTGAGCAGAGTCTGGCACCATCCTCTGACACCCCTTGGGGATACTTGTATGGACTGATGAGATCCCCCCTCAGCCCTCTGCTCTCCACACTAACCAGGCACAGCTCCCACGTTCTCTCCTCAGCACAGAGATGCTCCAGACATACCCTGTTTGTTGAGCAGTGAGTGCAGGAGCTGTTGGCAGATGGGGCTGGACCATCACCTGCAGGTCCCGGCCTGGGACCCCTGGGGACAGATTAACATTCCAAACAGATTTGCTGCTTAATGGAAGAGCCCTGGGAAGGCCAGGAGTGGTGTCACCCGTGAGTGAGTGCTGGAGGCCGGCGTGGGCAGGAGCTGGATCCTGCAGCCCCACCGGGGACCATCAGCTGGATGAACCGTGGCCCTTGCGCTACATTTGTCAGCCCTTGGGGTCTGTTGTTCTCCCTGCTGTGGGGGAGGGAAGTCCAGAGGCAGCCAAACCAGCCAAGTGTTTTCCAAATAACTGTGTGCTCAGTTTTGATTTAGGAGGCAAGGCTTAGTCTTCCTGTTTACAGCAGTTTCCTGAGTTTTGCCCAATTAGCCCTAGAGACAGGTTTATCACTGCTGATCTAACAATAATACACTTTGCATTCAGAGCTTTTTAGCTCAAAGCACTTTATAAACACTCGTTTAAGCCTCCCAAACCCTCCTGTGCTGGTGGGTATGATGAAATGTGTTTTCCACTGGGTAAACAAAGGGGCAGACATTGCAATTTGCGTAATATCAGCAGAAACACCGTGAGGATGAGGATGTAGGGAGGAAGAGAACAGGGGACAGGCTGCCCTGTACATGCTCCATTGGAGCAGGGGAACCTCTGGAGTGAGACTGGCTCGGATTGTGTGAGCGTGGGGAGAAGTATCCACCCCAGATGCTTTTGGCTCTGGGCCTGAGAAGAAAACAGCACATTTGTTTTTTGAGTGACTCTCCCATTCCTGTTCCTGCTGCCTGCAGGGGAAGCCTTGCAGGTCCCTGGGCCTGGTGGGCTGTGACAGGCAGCTCTTGGCTGTGCTCTCTCCGTTCAGGTGTGTCTGCCCCACCTAAACTCTGGGCTCTCCCTTCCCAGCTGTGGACACGCACGTGCACAGGATCACCAACAGGCTGAAGTGGGTGAAGAAGGAGACCAAGTACCCCGAGGAGACTCGGGTAGCACTGGAGGCCTGGCTGCCCAGGTGAGGCTGCAGGAGACATGGCTGCACACAGTCCTGCTCCCAGCATTTTCAGTGACTGTATTTTGGGACCCTCTTCTTTCCAGGGACTAGTTGCAGGTGTTTCTCCTCTCCCCGAGAGCTGCAGCAGCAGCAGCATTTCAGCTGCTTGGTTGTGTCAGGTGGATCAGTCACCCCTAGTGCAGCTGAAGCTCTTGATCCCTGATTTTTGCCTTGACAAGTTTACCATGACCCAAGCCACACACAGGACCTTGCTGAGCCTAATGGCCACAGCAGGATCAGCCCAGAGCTGGATTCTGGCCTTCACTGATGTTTAATTTTCAGCATCAGACACCAGCTGACAGGTACACAGGGACATCTCCACACCTGGCACGCTCCTTGGCACAAGGGAATGACCACAGGCACTTGGTGTCATTGTCCTTTGCTCCTACCCAGGCCAGCAGGATCTGGAAAGGTTGGGAGGGCTGTTCCTAGAAGGGATCAGGAAAGTTTGGGAAGCTGGGACTCGCCTCCAGGCGCCAGGAGGAATAGGCAGTAGGGGAAAGGGATCCTCAAACAGCACAGGCTGTTCTCTAAGCCCTCTGAGCAGCTGTATGAGAATGTTCATGTTTCTCCTCTCACTGCAGGGATCTCTGGAGGGAGATAAACTGGCTCCTGGTGGGCTTTGGCCAGCAGACCTGCCTGCCTGTGAACCCTCGCTGCAGCCAGTGCCTCAATCAGGACATTTGCCCAGCTGCCAAGAGACGCTGAGGGATCATCCAGCCTTTGGAGAGCCACAGAGCTGCTTGTGCTGAGCAGCAGCTGAGCTGAGCCCAGGTAAAGCTGGGCTTTGCACGGGGCTGGCTGTGTGACTGCAGGGAACAGGAGCTGCCAGCTCAGCATCTCGGGTGGGAGCAGCTGCTGGTGACTGCTTAGCTCTTGAGAGGAAGAAGGGGCTTGGAGAGTGCAGCAGTCCTGCTGTGCCAGTGCTGGAGGCTCCAGCCTGTGTGAAAGCCTCAGCATGTCCCAGCTGTGCCACACTGAGTCACTGTAGAGAAAAGCTTTGTCCTCAGGGACTCGCTGCTGCTTGTAAATAGATATTTAATAAAGGGAGAGGGAGTATTTTTGCACCCATGAGGTTTGCTGGCGTCTGTGTGACACGGGGCAGGGGGAGGAGGGCATGGGTGACCTCAGCAAGGCTGAGACCATGGCAACCAGCCCTGCCAGCACACACCTGCCAACCACCTGCCAGCCCAGACTGCAAAGGCCTCTGCCACAACAAGGTGTGGTGTCAACAGGACAAGAGGAAACAGCCTCAAGCTGTGCCAGGGCGTGTTCAGGTTGGACATCAGGAGGAATTTCTTCACGGAAAGGGTGGTCGGGCATTGAAAGGGGCTCCCCAGGGAGGGTTGGAGTGCCCAGCCCTGGAGCTGCCCAAGGCAGGACTGGCCGTGGCACTCAGAGCTCTGGGCTGGGGGACAGGGTGGGCATCGGGCACACAGGGTGGGCTCCGTGGGCTTTTCCAACCTCAGTGATGCTGTGATTCAAAGGTACGGCTGCAGCATTGCCAAGCCAGGATCAGAGGTGATCAATGCCTGGACAAGTGACCTTTGGGTCCTGGCAGCAGAAGAGCAGGGGGTCATGCAGGGACAGTAGATGAGCCAGTGTCACTCCGTGTGTGCCATCAAGGGTTACAGTGGCCCTGGGAGCCAGGCTCATGTGTCCTCAGGAGCTGCCAGAAGGGACACCACCACCCCTGTGTTCTGTTCTTCAAAGAAAGGGCAGCGCTGACTTCATTGTGGAGCTTCAAAGGAACAATTTCAGCTTCTCTTTAAACAGGCAAGGGAGGAAGCAAAGTTTATAGTGTGCTAAAGGCGGCTGCAATTCCGCTCTGAAGTTCCCTACAGCAGCTGAAGAATGAGCAGATAAGTCCTGGGTGCATGGGAGACCAAGTTTATTACTGACATTACCGTGTACATTATGGTTTTGCAATGCAGCTGACAGCCTTACACTTTGATTTTTTTTTTCCCAAGTTAAATGTACAGGAACTGAATAATTACTACTGAGCTACAGGATGTGAGGAAGATGGTAATGCTTCAACCAGGAGCAGTTTCCATGGACTAAGCAGAGATTAAGATTTTAAATCTTATCAGTACGGATTCGCACACCTGATTTCTTTTGATCTGCGTTCAAAACTACGTGTTCTTTCCCCCCCCCCTTCAACTACAGCAGTCTTGGATGAGAAATGGGGTATTTACAACAGGTCTTTGCTCTCTGAGCTGTATCAGGGTGTCCTGGGAACGCTCTGCCCTGCGCAGCCCGGGCACTGCCGGGGTTTGGCGATGTGGGCACGGCAAGCAACGTGCACACCATGAAAGAGGGCTCCTGCCAAACATTACCCATTGAGAGAAGATCATATTTGGGGGGCCAAAAAGAGAGCAGGTAGTTTGAGGAGGGGTAGGGAAGAGATGTCTTACTGGCAGAGCCCTGAGGGGAAGCAACCTCTCCACATGCCCCCTGATCTCGCTGCCTGTCTGTCACCAACAGCCAAACACCTGCACCAGTTCCTCTCCAAAGTCATTATGTGCAACCTGTTCAGCCCATCGACAATCCTGAAAGAGAACTTTCCTGAAGAGAACTCATCTCCTGCACCCCTGAGGCTCTCCAAGTTCTCCTGCCAGCAGCAAGGAGCCACAGGCATCAGCTGCTCCCCATGGGGAAGCCAAACATCCCAGTGCTGAGCCCCAGCCCACTGCTGAGGAGAGCAGAGAATGGTATAAGGCACCTTTTAGCTCCATATTTTGGAAATACCTTAGGAAATACACGCAGAGCCGTTCCCATATCCACAGCACACTGACTAACCCGAGGGCCATGGGCTTTTATCACAGCAGTGCTGGAGTGAGGCAGGGCACAATCACCACTGTCTGCCAGCCGGGTGATTGCTGCTGTTTGCTTTCAGCTGGGAGAAGTGGGTTGTGCTCCACCGTCCTGCTGTGCCCAGTCCCTTCCCAGCCTGCACTGGGATTGCTGCTGGAGCACGGGAGGGAGTGGGACAGCCCAGTCACAGCTGGACACTGCCCTGCTAACACACCTCTGCTACCCCTGAGTGCTGCAGCTCAGCTGAGTGACCTTCCCTCACACAGCCAAAGGCAAGTCATAAAGAGCTGGAATGGGCTTCATCTGTGATGCTTTAAAGATACACCTTGGAGGCTCAAATGCCCTGAGCAGGGGGTTGAAGGAGGCCACACAATGCCAAAGCAACTGCCCATTCCATCACACCTCTGCCAGCTTCTTCTCCAGCCCCACAGAGACCCCACAGCTTTGGAGGACACTCTTCTGATGGCAAGACACACTCGTGGGCTGGAGGCACCAAATCCCAGCCCAGGTGGGACCCAGAGATGCTCCAGCCTCAGCCCCAGCCCAGCCCCACCTCAAGCCCCATCCCCACATTCCCCCTGGAAGCAGATGCTGGGTTGTCCTCACTTCCAGGTCTGTCCAAAGAGTTTTTGAAGCATCTTGTGTCTCTCCTCTTTGTGTGCCTCGGGGCTGGACCGGTCCCTCCCTGCCTTCCACGGCTGCAGGTGGTGAGGGCTGTGTTGGGTTTGGGGTTGGGTTTTAAATCCTGCCCTCTCCCCTCTGCAGAGCTGTCGGGGATGAAAAAGGGGCTTTTGTTGCCAGGGCAGGAGCTGCTGGTGGGAGGGAGGTTCCTAAACTAAGTGGAAACATATGGGACTTCATTAAAAAAAAAACAAAACAACAAAACAAATGTTTTTGCTTCAATAGCAAAGCCAACAAAAGTGATTCCTAGCCACAGTCCATTTTCCCATCGTGGGATCAGCTAATGCTGGACGTGGGGTGCCAGGGAGGGGGTGCCAGGAACACCCGACCCTGTGGGCACCCACCATGAGCCATGAGATGTTTGCACGGGGGCACAGAGCATCCCATGGGGCTCAGTCTGGGACACCCATTAAACCAAAACAAACACCCCAAATAAAAATATAAAAAAAGAGTAACAGAAGCCTAAATGATTCAGGAAACAAGAATTAAAATTCTTCCAGTCCTTTCTCATAGGAACGGGGGACAGTGAGCAGCCAGAGCCGAGCTGGAGAGCAAGCAAGGAAAGGAGCTTTGGTCACATTTGTCTTATGAGAATCGCTGGTGAGTAACAATAATAATAACAATAACAATAATAATAATAAAAAATAAAAATAAAAAGGACTTTAAAATACGCCTTGTAAAAGCAACCGGTGAAGAGCAGAGCACGAAGCATCTCACGTGGACACTGAAGGACAGGGCGTAGGCACCTCAGAAAGGTCCGAGCTGGGGCGGGAGGGCGGCGGTGGCGGCCACCAGCCAGGCTCAGAAATTGCTGAAAATCTCCCGTTTCTTGTTCCAGTCCATCTGCGGCGCTCGCTTCTTCACCCGCTTGGCCCTCACCTTCTCCTTGGCCTCGGCGGCCGTGGGGCTCAGGCTCAGCCCGCTCTCCTCAAACGGGTCCTTCTTGTCCCCGTCCCCGTCCTGCATGGAGAAGGGAGAGATGTCAGCCACGGCAGCATCCCCACACAGACCTGGTGCCCTGCAGCATTTCACCCCGGAGAAGCCTTTCACAGGATCACTGAGGTTCGAAAAAACCTCCCAGACCTTCCAGTCCACCCTGCCACTGATCCCCACATCCAGCTTTTGTTTCTAAAGCCACCGCAGCGACACGTTCCCAACCAGAAACCCCAGTCCACCCATTCTGCCCCTCGCGGTCCTGCGGTACCACATCACCCATCCTCGGGGTACAACTGATGTCCTGACCAAAACACTGTTGGGGTCTCTGAGCCCATCCAACCCCACAGGTCTGGGAAGCACCAGCCCAGCCAGGACTGGGCTCATCAGGGTTGATGAGCCTCCGTCACAGGCACAGCCTAAAGCTTCTGCTTCACCGGTCACGTCTGCACCGAGGCTCTGGCAGCGCCAGTCTGGAGCCAGGCAGGGTGGGAGTGCCCAAGGAGGTTTGGGGTGGGGGCTGCACCCGGAGCCGCACGGCTGCACTCGTGTCAGGAGTGGGCAAACACACGGAACGGAGACCTGCACCTTCAAGGAAAAATTTTAAAGTTTTCCTGCTGGCACTGCTCCCCACCACGCGTGCCCAGCTCCAAAATAATGATTGCACAAACCCTGCTGATAACCATGGGCTGGTCCTTCCACCAGCGCCGCAAGACAATGGCTCCCGCTTTGCTGTGGCTTAACAAAAGCAAACTGACCCGAAGTAACCAAAACTGAGCCCAGACAAAGCCCCCAACACCCCCAGGGACTCTGGCTTCTAATGCCGAGCTGTGCCAGCAGACCCTGAAACAGCCCCCCAGTGACTCCGGGGAGGAACCGCTGCGCTCCAGCACTGGGACACAGCCCCGTTTTCCAGTTTTTCCACCCCAGGGACTCCGACTTCTCGCGCAGTGACCCCTGAAACAGCCCAAAGGTGACTCCATGGGAGGAACCGCCACCAGGACACAGCGTGGTTTCCCAGCAGCAGCAGCCATTGGAGCAGCACATGTATTATTTAACGCTCACAGGGAAATGGAGATGCCAGACTGCAGGCGTTGGGCCACAGCTCGGACACAGCTGGTGCCCGGCAGGGTTCTGAGGCTCTGGGTGCTCAGAGAGGCCGTGTGAGCACTTGCTGCTGTCACATTCCTGCTCCCAAAATGTCCTGGGGCAGGGGACAGCACAGCAGAGACCCCACAGAGCACCTGCAGGGAGACATTCCTCTATTTCTAGCAGAGGCTCGTGCTAAAGGTAATTTACAAATCCTCTACTTTTTATTTTAAGAGAAAAAAAATCCCTGCTAAATCAGTAACACCTGAGAATACCAATCTATGCCTCCTGTTGACTTTTGGTTGCCCCTTCACCTTGCCCACCAAGTTCTGCCCTCTGGAGCTCCTCCAGAGGAACTCCTCCAGCCCTGCCAGTCACCAGATCCAACTCCTCCCATCCTGAGCAGCTCTTTTAAACACCATCACAAATTCACTGTGCTCCAAACTAAAAGCAATTTGGCTGTTTAAATTTCAGCCTGCCCCAGTCCTGTAGCAGCACCTGAACCTCCCAGCTTCTCAGCCTCCAGCCCTGGAGCTCACCAGTGTAACTACAGTTAAGATCCCACACTCTGCAGACATACTTTCTTCTCACACCTCCTTCCAGTCTATCCAAGCAGGAGTCACTGCCCAACAAGGGGCCAATTAACTTGCTGTGTTACCCTGGAGGTTCAGGGCAGAGCCACGTCCTCCCCGAGGTCACAGTGCCCGAAGGGATGAGGACACGAGAGCCCTCCCAGAGCCAGGAGCACACAGCCACACCCTTCCAAAACTCATCCACTCATGGAACATCTGCTGCTGTTGGGAGAGGCCATGCAACCCCCACGAGCTGCTCTTTGCCCCAGGGCAAAGAGGGGAAGGGACAAGACATGTCACCCTGAGGGTCCCGAGCCCTCCACCAGCCACCTGAAAGACTGATGTATCCATCCTGAAGGATCCATCCATCCATCCATCCATGCCACATGGCCACCTCCACGCTGGAAGCAGCCACTGCTGACAGCTCACAGCTCCATTCCACACTCATCCACAGTGCAAGGGTGAAAGAAAACTCTGGATTTTGGCTGCCAGGTGGATACAAATGAACCCAAGTCTGGGAGACAAACTGAAAACACATGGACACACAGCACCATAGGGCAGGTTTGTACCTACACCGGGGGTAAAGGCGAGGGGCAGTGTTTGGGGTTTTACCTCTGATTCCTTCCCAGGACTCTGCAGGTCGCTGTGAGATGAAGATGTGGATCCTCCATTCAGCTGCAAGAAACAAAAATGTTAGTCTGGTGTGTGCAAAGACACAATTATACAAAAACTAAAAACGCTCCAGCGTGGAGGGGATGGTCCTGCCGACCCAGCTCACACAGGAGCTCCCTGGGATTTCCCAGCAGAGCTGCTGCTCTCCCACATCCCCCACACCAAGCAGAGCGTGGTCCCCACGCTGCCAGCACCAGGATGTCACCCACCTCCTCCCTCTGTCACGGGGATTAAACAGAGCTGAAACCAGCCTCTGAATTAAAGCTGTAGTGGGGGACAATTCAAACAAGCCAGCAGCAGTAAAGCTGAGCTAAACGAGCCGTGGGGACATTTTGTGCATCCCCCCGCTCTCCAGGCTCACCTGGCACAGCTGGGAGCCAAGGGAAGACCCCTGATCCCCTGTGGTCACTCCAACATACCCCCCCCCCCCAAGCCGAGCCCCCCCAGCTGCTGCCCCCAGCCATCGGGACATCCTGGAGCAGGTGAGGACTCACCTGAGTCTGTGCGGATCCGTTTGTCATGGGCTGAGGAACCACACCTGGGCGACACAGAGAGAAGCACAGGGAACACCCTCAGCTGGGATCGCTGTCCTCGGGTCCCAGGAAAGCCGGGATTGCTATCCTCAGATCCCAGGAAAGCTGGGATTGCTACCCCCAGGTCCCAGGAAAGCATCACCCACCTGCCATGCCACACCTGCCTCCTCCCTTGCCCACCCCCTCTCTTGGCTTTGCCCTGTGCTGCTTCCCTGGCCACCCTGAAGCCCCTCCACCTTCCCTGTGCCCTTCTGGAACCACATCCTTGCCAGCTGCCCAGAATTCACTCAATAGTACCCTGTTTTGATCAGAAGAAAACACCTTCCAGGAAGGGGACAAGCACTAACAGCAGCACACTCCCAGTTTTTTGACCACTATTAACTTGTCTTCAGAGGTTGTTTAATTAAAAACCTTAAAAAAACCAGCTCAAGATTCTTCACCAAAATCAGCATCTTGGTGGTGCCACAACAGCGTGTGGCAGACAACCCATTCCCCAGACACCCCGGACTTTAATTTGCTCCCTTCCAATGATTTACACTAATAATATCCCACATTACAGCAAATGCATTTAAGCTGCCAGTCACAATGATCAAGCCGTTGCCCCCGGCATTATCATGTCTCATCTGTCCCAGACTAACAGATGTGTTAATTGTGAGGAGATTAATGACTGAATTATGTTGAGCACGGACACTTCCCTACAGACCAATTTGGGGGCTGCATCACTGCAGGGATTCCTGGGGCAAAGCAGCGTTTAGGAAAACTAAACCTGAATCTTAATTTTGAGAGTGTGCTGGTGCAAAAAACCTCCATTATGGCATTTGGATCCTTAAATATTTAATCATACCGAGTGTTGGATTGGTGTTCAGAGTACAACAAGCTCTAAGCGATGGGCACTAGGAGAATCAGCTCACAGCAGAAGTGATGTTAAGGACTCTGATATCATAAGAAGCTAAATTTTGAATTATTTAAATGAGAAGCAAGCTTCAAATCACAAGGGACATTAAAGTAGAACTGGACTTTAAGAAAAAAGAGTAATTTAAAGATTAGGCATGTCTAGAAATACTTTCGTATTTCCTTAATCCTAAAAGGCCTTAAAATCTACTCATTGGCTTAAAGGTTGAGGTGCTCGGGGTCATTGGAAATGGTCAGTTTGAGGTCAAAGCCGTTCAATTAAAGAGTACAATTATTAGTTCCTCTTACCCCGCAAACAACAGAATCTACCAGAGCACTTTGTCACCAACTCAGGTGCCGTCACCGGCCAGACAGACCCAGTTCCTGGGCTCTGCTGAGTGCACTGGGACAGCGCGAGCGCTGCAGGAGCCAGGCAGGGGCTGGAGCACCCACCCACCCTCCCAAGAGATCCACGGCTCTGGCTCCATCCCCCCTGGGAACAAGGGCTCCTTTGTGGCTGGAGCACCTGACACCCAGCGCTG
>VWZF01000911.1:120955-155258 GCA_013396755.1 Sclerurus mexicanus | reverse complement strand
CACCTGACACCCAGCGCTGCCTGACCCACTTCCCTGCACAAATCTGCCCATTGAGCATCTCGGAGCGCAGATAAGGAACAGCGTCCTGGGAGCGGAGCTGAGCCGGGGGGCAGGCTGGGCTGGGGCACACGGCAGCCGGGCAGCAGACCAGCGGTTCATAGAACCGGGGAAAAATCCTGGGACGGTTTGGATTGGAAGGGATCTTAAAGTTCATCTCACCCCAAGCCCTTGCCGTGGGCAGGGACACCTTTCACTAGCCCAGGTGGCTCCAAGCCCCGTCCAACCCGGCCTTGAAGGTCCCCCCCAACCCCACCACACCTCAGTCACTTTATGGCAGCAAGTTCCCAAGTTAACTTTTCACAATGCGAAAGTAACAAACTGGTTTTCTTGGCTGGATTAGGGTGTATTCTCATTATTTATAAATAGCTGGGTGGTGCTCAGGAAACTACTGAGGGATGAGACAGAAAGGAAACGTGACTCTCCCTCGCTCCCGAGATCCCACCCGTGGCACGCCGAGTCATGGGAACGGAAGGTCTCACCTTTGGTGTGCTCCTCCGTGGGGGTCACCCCCAGCTTCTTGAAGTAATCATCTGTTTCGGGGTCCACCACCAGGAGCCTGGCTTCGTTCTCCCTGGATTTGATGTGGGACACCACCTCCGAGTGCCGCAGCCCTTCCACGTTTATGCCGTTCACCTGCAAAGCCGCGGCATCAGAACGCAGAGCCGTGCCCCCCGCAGCAGGGATGCTGCTCCTGCCTCACGGGCCCCCAGAACAGCCTCCTCCTTCCCTAAGGGGTGGCATTTTCCTCTTTTAATGCCTCTTGGGATGATAGGAAGGCTTTGGGCTTTTCCTATTCCCTAAAGCCCCCCAGTGCCTCTGCCAGAGCATCCTCCGTGTCACTGCATGTCTCTGCCTGTATCCCGAACGCATCCATCGGGAATCAGACCTCAGGCTCCCCCACCACCTCACCCACCAAATGCTCTCCCTGCCCTCTTTAGTGATGCCAACCCCAGCCTTCCCCTGGGGCGCACCCCAGGAATCTCAGGCTGCCTCTGAGGTGCAACTAAGCACGGGCACAGGCTTGGTGCCACTGCTGTGTCCTGTGGCATCACCGTGCCATCCCTCAGCCCTTTCTGATGGAAAATCATGGATTTCTCATGTCCCTGACGGGCAAATCCCTGTGCCTGCTACACAGATTCATCCGTCCCTTTCCTTCCTGCGAGTCAGGACCTACAGGGAACATGATCCTCTGCTCCCGATTGTTCCCCACAGCGAGGGGACCATTGTGATTCGGGGGCATTGTTCGTTGGGAATGAATCACCCTTTGTGCCGCTGGGAAGGGCCCGACAGCCTCACCCTGGATGCCAAGGGACAGACTGGCAGGGGGACGCTGATGGCAGAGCCTGAGCTGGGCCAGCTCCAAACTCTGGGTTCCCTTCGTGGGGAGCCGGGTTCCCCCTGCTCCTGAGGGCTGGGAGAAAAAGGAACCCCATTCCCAGGCTTGGCACCTCGCTCCGGGTGCTGCCAACCTCAGCCGCTGGCTCATAACCCCGCTCCGTCCCTGGCAGCACCATCCCACCGCTCCAGGTCACCCCAGCCCGTGCCCGGCGCTCACCCCTGCTCGAGCTGGGGAGGAGGCTCAGGGCTGCTCTTCCCCCCGCCCTGCCACAGGGCTGGGGGGTATCAAATATTTATCCGAGCCCCAAAGAGCAGGGAGGGAGGGGATTGGGTTTCCGAGCTCTCCGGCTCACCGCAGGCTGCTTTGTGCGCGCCAGGCACCGGGCCAAGCCCATCAATAAATAACACGACCCCTCGCCAGGAGCCGCTGCCACCGGTGCCCCGCTCCCGGCCCCGGCCCCACGCTGCCCCCGGCATTCAACTCGCAGGTGCTGGGGAGAGGCAGCAGCTCCCACTGGCTGGGGAATCCGTGGGGCTGGAAAGCAGTGTTTTTCCAGCTCGCTCTTCCAGGAGCGCATTTCCCACAAGCCCGAACCAGCAGCGAGGGCCACGATGGCACGGCATCCTGGGGACAGGGGCTAGTGGTGGCCTCGGCAGCGCTGGGACAACGCTTGGATTTGACGGGTTTAGAGGAGTTTTCCAGACTAAACAATTCCATGGTTCTATCCCAGGATTCCATCTAGACTTCAGGGCTCACAAATGCCCACTTGGCACGAGTCGAAGGAGCACAGAGCCGCAGGCAGAGCACCCCCATCTCACGGCTTGGAATTACAGAGGAACACGGGGGGGATCTGATGGAAAAGGTCGTGGGATAGGGTCTGTTTCAGCTCCAGGCTTCCCGAGGGTCCCATCACGGCTGTTGTCCCCCTCCCACCCGTGTGTGTCCCACCCCGTTACCTCCACCAGCCGGTCCTGGGGCCGCAGCCCCGCTCGGGAAGCCGGAGAGTCGGGATCCACCGAGCGGATGAACTGCCCCGGCCGGGATTTCTCGCTGTGCAGGTTGAAGCCGTAGCCATTGGGGCCCTTCTTCAGGTGGCAGAGACGCGGGCACAGCTCCTTCTGTCCGTTTAAATCCTGATTAACGGAGGGGGACACAGAACTGGGGGTTAATTCACGGGTTAGGTTTGCCCCAGGCAGAGGTGACCGCACATAAAGGCGCCGAGGAAGCGCCGTATCTGCCCCCCGTCCTCCTGTCCCCTGCACGGGGACAGGTTAACAAATGAACTTCCTCTCATTGAGCCCATTTTAGAAAACCGATTGTCCAAAACCACTCCAGAATAATTAAAACAAAACAAAAAAATGCATTTCCTTCACCAGGAGCAGCCCAGATAAACCCACCCATGCGCCGGGACCCCCCCGGCAGCAGCCGAGCCCCGGCAGGGTTGATCCAAGGCCAAGCTGTGCTTTGCCCAGGCTCACACAGACCTAGGATTAACCTCACTTATTTATTGAAGGCAGCACCACGCCCTTGATCCTGGCGACACCAGCATCGCCCACGGGTGCCACCACGACCCAGCGAGGGTGTCTGGGATGACGAACCCCAAAGTCCAACACAGGAAGGGCGAGCTGGTGTGGAATGTCACAGCCAAGGCACTTCAGGGCTGATCCCAAGTCCTTCAGCCCCCCAAGGAAGGATTTTACAGAGGAGGACAAAGTGGGGACACAAAGTGATCATCCCTGGGGATCACCTGTGCTGGGGATGGAATTTCCATAGAATCCTGGAATGGTTTGGGCTGAAAGAGACCTTAAAACCCATCTTGTTCCACACACTGTCCCATGGGCAGGACACTTGCCACTCTCCCAGGTTGCTTCAAGTCCTATCCAACCTGACCTTGGACACTTCCAGGAATGGAACAACCACTTCTCTGGGCAATTTTGGCCACAGATTCACTGCCCAGCAGGGGCAGAGATGAATCAGGGTTCAGTACCAGCCTTAACAGTTCAATCCCAGCATCCAGGAAGAAACGGGGATGTGACATGACCCGGCCTCACACACTGAACGGTTCAGGTTGGAAGGGACCACTGGAGGTCATCTAAGTCCAACATCCCTGCTCCAGCAGAATTCCCTAGAGCACATCCCTCAGGACTGTGTCCAGACAGCTTTGCTCTGGCGCAGGAGAGGCACCAGGACTGCCCTGATGGTGCTGAGCAACAAATTCCTCAAAAACTACTCACACACGAGAGTCAACACCAGCGACACCCACCACGGGCACTGGGGCACACTGGGACCTGAATTTTAGAGATTCACTTGGCACCACAAAGTTTTATTAAAAATCAGCTCTGTGTGTTGACACCTTAATCCCAGGTGAGTTTTTAAAGGGGAAAAAAAATCATCAGCGCAACGACCCAAACCAGGATGGGGCTGCCAAGCACCTCAGCCCCACAAACCAGGAGCAGCCCCTCGTCCTCTCCCTCTGCACATTGAACCCCCCTGGACTTTTCCCGCGGCCCCGGAGCAGCCGGTTCACCCTATCTGCAAACATTTCCAGCCTGCCTCGGACTCCTCCAAAAACTGAAGAAAACAGGAAATGATTCAACCGGCCCAAGAGGGTCGGATTCGTGTGACCCTAAAGGACACCCGGGGCTCTGTGCGGCAGGACAAGGGGACACGTGCCACAGGCTGAGGGGAACGTGGCTGGGATCACCAAAATGCACCTGGCGTCACCTGCTTGGGTTTAAAAAGGACCTTTTAAAACCATTTTTCTCCTGCTCCATTTTCACAGGGGGCAGAGCTCTGGCAGCAGCGTGAAAACACAGAGAACGGCTGAGGAAAGCACCCCAAAATGCTGCCCGGGCATGGGGATCCCCCTGGGACACGCCGGGGTCAGTCCCTCGCCCCTGGGCATCCCCTGGGATCTCCAGGGAAATCAAATTACTCAGGAGACAAACCACCCAGGGGAAAGCTGCAGGACCCCTTTGGCTGCGAGGCTGCTGACCAGAGCCGTGTCCTACACAGGCTTCTGCTCCTTCCACCACAAAACCTGGAACTTAAAGCCCTTAACCGGAACGAATTCAATGTATTTATTTTTTAAAACATATATATATATATATATATATAATAATCCCAATTCAGCATCTGTTGTGAGCAGAAATCCTCGGGCAAAACCGCTTATCCTCCCACAGAGATGATCCAGGGCTTTCGCCGGGCTCTTAAACCTCCCGCCCGACGCAATCCTTGGCTGCTGGACAAAGCAGGTCTTGGAGCCGAGCTCTGCAAAGCCCCGCTCTGGGATTAAGCAAAGGCTGACCCTCCCCTCGCTTCCCCCCGCGCTGACACGGGGCCGCTGCCTCTCCTGCCAGCCCCGCTCTTTATTCTCCTTTCTGCCCGTGCCAGCGTCTCCCTGGTTGTGTTCTGGGAAGACGTTTCCTAAGCTCCCCGCGGGAATTTGGCCTTTGTGAAACCCAAGCCCTGCCACAGAGCGTTCCCTGGGACGGCAGCACGTTCTCCGGGCTTCCCAGGAACCCGCCTGCCGGAACGCTCCGGAGGAGGCTCCGCTGCCTTTCACACGCCAAGGACACGAAAGCCAATTTGGATTAAGTTACGTTCGCATGGATACTGTAAAGCGACAAAAATTAACTCTATTTTTTGTCTATTTGCCTGGAAAAAAAAATAGTTTTTGCAAAACGAAGCAGTATTTTTTCTTCCTAGGAATTCAGATTCTACCAGTGGCCATTAATTTAATAAGCTGGATTAAGGGGGGATGGCAAGACACGCCCCACCTACAAGCATCCCTGTCTGCACCGTCCAAGGTGAGTGTGTAGATAAATTCTGCCTGGACAAGCTGCACTGCCACCCCATCCCTGGAGCTGCTGCTCGAGGCAAACCATTGGAATTTTCGAAGGAAAAAGGTTTGGGAAGCACAGTTCAAACTAGTCCATTTAAAAAGGCACAAACAAGACATTAAATAACAATGAAACACTTTCAATAAAATGAAAAAAACCCAGTTGGGTGTTGCCAGCTCTCACAATCTCATGGCAACTCTTGCAGCATCTGATTTTTTTAATTTCCCTTAGAGTTTCCAGCGCTGCTGTTGGGAATTGGGGTCCCCCAGGGATAACCCTTGGCTCACCAGGGTCACCTGGGGACACCCCTTGGCTTACTGGGGTCGTCCAGGCTCACGGGAGCCCCCCAGAGATACCCCTGTGCTCACCAGGATGCCACAGTGCTGGATTTGTGCCACCTCGTGCAGGTCCCTGCAGTGACCAGGACCATTCCCATTTCGTGCACCTGGAGCTGGTGCCACAAATGTCACCAACTCCAATTAACGAGGGGCTTCCACGCCATTAATTAGCCCGTGCCAGCAGAACCCGCTCCCAGCAGCACCAACAGGAAACAAACTCACCCCCTGAGTTTTGAGGGCAGCAGGGCAGCCCCCCAAGCTCCATTACCCAAATAAACCCTCCTGCCCCAACAAAAGCCCCTCCCCAGCTCGATGCCAGGAGACCACCGGTACCAGAGACCTGCTCACTGCCACTGCTGACCCCGAGCCCCAGGTCTGGGACAGGGATGTCCCCTTGCTCCCCCTGTCCCAAGCCCACTGCTTTGCCATAGGACACTGACTCACGAAACCAACTTACATCTTCACACCGTCCCTCTCCAGCCCAACCGCGAGCAGGAACAGGGATAAAAAGGGTTTTTTCAAAGACCAGTCCAAAAAGCTGCAGAAATGGCCAAAAGTCTCTCCACACCCAAGATGCTCGAGACAGCAGCAGCCAAGCCCCAGGACCATCTCCAGCCCCTCTACCCCACAAACTCATCCCGCAGCGGGCTAAAACGCCTTTAAAAGCCATGTTCTAGGGTTTTATTCCAGGAATAAAACACCAGTGTGGAAACCCAGCTCTGCTGGTCCTCCAGGTGAGGAGGAGGAGGAGGACAACACACACACACAGGACTACTCTAGTGGCCGTGGCCAGGTCGGTACCATCCGCCGTGGGTCCCGGTGGGTCCCGGCACGCCGCGGCTCCTGCAGACCCACACGGCTGGGAAGTTGTGCCCCAGGGGGTGTCCCGTGCTGGCACCAGGATGGAAGCAGGATCTCTGGCCCCGCTCATCCCCCCTGGAATGGGGATTCGCTCAGACTCAGCCGAGCTCACGGGCTGGGAGCGACGGGCACCCTGTCCCAGGGTAATCACCCGAGATCAGGGCTCAGCCCTGATCAGCTCAGTCCTGCCTGGGACCACCTCACCGTGCTCCTGGCACCAGCCCATCCCTCCGTGCCCATCCCAGGGGCTGCCGAACAGGCTCCAGGCACCTCTGTTGGGACCTGCAGCACCTGGATGCACTCCAGGCTCCGGATCACCCGGCGACATGTCAAACCTTCCCGCCCTGCTCGGCAGAGCTGGAGAAAACCCAGGCAGGAGCATTCCTGCCTAATCCACATTGTTGACATAGTTTCTTTTAAGTCAGCTCCCGCGTTTCCTCTCCTTTTCCATGTGGTTTTGGCCACAAAATGCCTCCTTTGCTCCCTGAAAATCAAACCTTAGCAGCAGAGCCCACCAGGGCTGGCGGACACCAGGGTCCCGTCCTGTCCCGGGGCCACCTTGGGACACTGAGATGTCCTGGGAAGGACAGGGGACACTGCTCGGAGTCTCAGTGTCCGCTCCCACTGTCTTGCCTCCACCTGGGATCTCCCCATCCTCTGCACTTTGGATTCTCCACTGTGGGCAGCAAACACCACGGGATGCACGGCCACCTTTGGGGGCTGCGGAGGAGAAGTGCAGGATCCTGACCCAAAGCCAAACCCCAGCAGGCAGAGGAGTGAGGGGCAACCACGGAAGCCTGGCAGAAGGCGAGGAGGATGAGAAACTACAGGGAAGGGGGCCCAGGGGTCACAGCACCACCAGAACAAGGGGTCCCTGACAGGGGCACCCTCCCTTGGCAATACTGGTTATACTGGGAGCTAAGCTGAGCCTTGGGCCAGCTTTCATTGCCAGTATTATTATCATCCCAGTTTTGTTGGAAGCTCAAAGGCTGCTGCCTTTGCTTAGATTTAGGGATGCACTTAACTTCAAGCAGATGTTTGTCACCCTGATCTGGGAAGGGGAGGGGTGAAAACCCACTCTTTCCCACACTGCAAAGGTGAGGAAAGCTGGGAGAAGGAGCCCCCACCACGGCTGCCAGCAGCACCCACAGCCCTGCTTGCCATGAGAACCAGGGAACTTTGGGATTGTGCCACGGCTGGAGCGGGATTGCTGCCTCCATTCACCGCCTGCTCCAGCAGGGATGGGCTCCCTGCCCCCAGGAATGACTCAAGTTTTCCCACTAAAGCAGCACCAGAAAGGGAGCTATTGTAGCCTTGCATGCCCTGGGGCTGGGGGACCTCAGTGACACTGTGGAGGGGACAGCTGACAGCAAATGTCACAGGAGCCTCAAAACCCATCTGGAGAACGGGACTGACATCTGGCAGCGCTGCGGGGGGGGAGGCAGAGCACCCCCAGGTCTGCACTGTGGGGAGGACACTGCAGCTCTCCCACCATCCCCACTGCTGGGAAAAACAGAGCGAGGATGCTCCCGGAGCTTCCCGATCCCTGGATGGTCCTCGGCTCCTCGCCGGGCTGCTGTGGCCCCCCACACACTGCTGGGAAGGGCTCAGGGCTCATTCCCCATTCCCTCCCTCCCGGCCGCACACGTCTCACCCAGCTCCATCCCCCGGCTCCGAGTCAGCCAGCGCCGCGGCAGCTCCAGCTCCAGATGTTGGTGAAATGCTATAAATAACAGAGGGGGAAGGGGAGACGGGGCTGGTGGGACGCCAGGCCCACCGAAACACAAGCAGATGTTTCCCTTCCCTGCAGGGCCAGAGCTGGGACTGGGGAGAAGGGTGGCAGCTCCAGAACCCAGAGACCCCCCAACACCTGCAGAAGGTGGGGAGTAATTCACAGGTTCTCCACCAGCCAAGTCAGGAATAAATCCTTGGGCAGGACTAGTAAACAACCTGGTTCCATTTTTATACAGCCACAACTCTAATTACCACCCGTCCCAGTCCCGAGGTGTTTTGGCTCTGACACCAGCGGTCTAAGGAGGAAAAACTTGTGTCATTCCTCCAGTGCAGACCTGACAGCCCAGTGACACTCGCCGCAAACTCCTTCTTCCCAGCATCTCCCAGGCAGCAGTGCTGCCACCTCCACAGCCCTGCAGCCAGGAGAAAGTCTTGGGTGCTCCCAGGGACAAACGGGGACTGCAGAGTGCCCAAAGTCATCACTGCCCCACGAGAAGAGGATGGCCACAAACACAGCTGAGCTGCCTCCAAATAGCTTTTCCCAGAGCCTAGAACCAGCAGAGCTACCTTAAGTATCTCCAGGAGGAGAGGGAGATGTTGCAGGGTCCCGATGGTGATGGCACAAACTGTGCCACCGTGTCAGAGCTCCGTGTCAGCACCAGGCACTTTGCCTGCCCATCCCCAACACAGCTCTGGGCTCTTGTAGCTTATTTAAATCTCTTCCATTATTCAAATTGCTCCAATTATTTGAAATTGCTCCCGCTGGGTTTGAGTGATAGAAGCATACAAAAAATTGTATTTTTTTTTTAAGGCAGCAAGCACTGAGATCCGTGCCATTTTCCCAGGGCTGTTCCCCCCAAATCCTCCCACCAGCGTGGGGGACTGTGCCAGCACACACACCCAACACCCTTTGGATGCATCCCGCCCTTTGGGCACATCCCACTGCTTTCTCTGCCAACAGGCAGCACAAAAGGAGCGAGCAGGGATGGCAGGAGAGCAATTCCAATTAGCAGTGGAACATGTCCAGCCACGGGTCCCAGCAGGACCCACAGCCAAGCCGCAGCTGATGGGACAATCTGGATATTTCAGGGAGTCTCCAGTCCCTGCCAGGGCTGCTGTGATCGATGGGAGCACCAACCCAGGCTGGGCAGGGTGACACCAGGTCCCTGCTCTGCGCCCAGACAAGCCTGACGACAGTCCCTGTGACAAGTGGGAGAGGGAACAACCATGCAACGGAAATCCTGTGCCCGCAGCACAGCTCCTTCCAGCCTTGGAGAAGGATGATGCCCACAGTGGGTCCTGAGCCTCAGCAGAGACCCACCGGACCCAGGGACACCCACCCTGAGCCCTGCAGCCCTTTTGGACCCAGCAAAGGGGACAGTGTGGGTCACTAGTGCCCCACAGCCTCTTCCAGAGTGGTGCAAAATCAAACACAAAAAATTACTGAGGCCCTTCACCATCCCCTGGCACTGCAGCAGCAGCAAGAAGGGGTTTGCACCTTCCTGTGCCCTGCACCAAAGTGTCGTCCCAAGCCCACACACCCCAGTCCTTTCCTGGTGCCATGGGATGTAAATCTCTTGGGATTGGGACAGCAGGGTGGCCGTGCCAGGACCCTGCCAGAGCTGTGCCCCCAGCACAACCATCAGGTTGTTATCCCAGGCAGGAGAAAACAAGAGCAGGAAGGATGTGGAGGGTGGGGAGGATGCCCAACGTCCAGCCCAGGGTGACACTGCCCACCAGGCTGGGCTGCCTGGCAGGATGGCACCGCTCCACCCCCAGCACCCACACCAGAGCAGGGTGATGGGAACTGCAGTTCCCCCACGGCTCCCACCGGGGCTTCACCTCCAAACAATCTGCTGCCAAAGAAATCAGAGCGTGACCTTCGCTGCTGCTGCCCCGAGACCAGGGGTAAGCCTGGATTTGCCCCTCTCCGAAATCCCAGGCACTGAACCGGGGCATTATGGAAATCCCTGAGCACAAAGGGCCCTCTCAGGAGAGGGGGGCTGTGGCTGGGCCACGTCCTGCTCAGGACCACGTGTCCCCAGCGGGGACAACCCCGGACGAGGCTCCCCGATGGGCACATCTCCGCTGTGGGAACACCAGCCCCATCCAGCTGCGTGGGGTCCAGCTGATCCCCCCAGCAGCGATGACTCCGACTGAGCTGTCCTGGCCATTCCGTGGCAATCCAACAGCTGGGGAATTTCTCAGCCACAAGCTGCGGGAAGCAGCATTTTTTCCCCCCTCTTTGCTGGCGTTTGAGCAGACTCAGACAGCAGAGGCACCCACGCTCTCCCCCCGGGCAGGGCTGGAGCCAGGAACAGCAGCACAGGCTTGGCTGGAGCAGGGAGCAGCTGGCCCAGCCCAGGGAGAGACCGGGAGGAGGGAGGGAGGACGGAGGAGACCGAAACCGCCACGTGCACGTGTTTTCGTTGAGACAGACAACTTTTCCAGCACCATCTGCCAAGGGAACACGCAGCCGGGATACCAGTGAGCTCCTCTGCTCCAGGAGGATCAGCTCCAGGACAACGTGGGGCAGCAGCACGGGTCCTGGCAGGCTGGAATTTGACCAAAAGGAAGAAACGTGGGGTCTCCGTTCTGCATTCAAAGTGATCTCATCAGATCCAGAGGGAGCTGTTTTCTAGTGGGTGGGAGGGAAAGGAGCATCGGTCACTGTGCAGGGTTCGAGCTGCTGGAACAGAGGGAAAAGTCCTTCCCACGCTCACCATGAAGCCCCAGGCGAGAAAAGGGGTTGCTGTGGACAATGGGAAGGCAGAGGGAGATACTGGGAATGAGTTTCCCCGACCTCACAGAGCTCCCTCTCTCCACAGGGCCCTGATGACCCCCCCCAGGGGAGAGACACATCCCCCTCCACAACACCCCAAAACAGACACACCACAGCACATCTCCGTGTCCTCAGCACTGCTCCAAGGACAGGTGATGGATCCCAAACAGAGCCTCCTGGGGGGCTGTGCCGGAGCCGGGCACCACCACCCGCCCTTTGGACTCCCCTGCTGCTTGCTGGGGCCAAGGCTTGAGCAATCACCAAATATTGGTGTGTGCTGGCCCCATTCCTCGCCTTCAATGACCCCGGTCACTAGGAGGAATCCAGTCCTACAGCTCTGTGCTCCCACGGCACTCATTTGGCACTGGGGATGCCAAGGGAAATCCCCCTTGAGGCAGTGGGGGCTCGTGCCATGCCCTGGGCACCGTGGGGAGCAGCCTCCCAGCCCTGGGAACACCCTGCACCCTGTTACAGGTGGGGCTCACAGGGAAGGAAAGGTATTTTCCCAAGGGCTGAGGCTGCTCAGGCTCTGAACTCGTGGCTTTCACACATGCCAAGCCTGTGGGACTTGGGACCACCACAGGATCAGGTACCCAACCTCAGAGCCCACCAGGACCAGCACCAACTACTCAAACCCACCGAGACCTGCCATGAAAGCCTGATTTATGTGGATGAGGTGCAATCCCACTGCCCTGCCGAAAGCTGGCTGTTAGTTGAGACATCTAACACAGAACTGTTCCGCACCGCAGGCCAGCAAGGTCATGGCCCCTGGTCCCCCCAACCCTGGAAGAAGAGGTCATGGGTGCTACACTCAGCCTTGCAGAGCCCAATGAAGTACATGCAGGGTAGGAGGGATGGCACAAGCCATTGTACTGTCCCTCTGGGGTTGGTTTTCTCCTCCCGCTCTGCCACCAAGCCCACCTTGGAGTGAGGGGTGCGATGGAGATGGGGCAGGAGCTGGACACATCTGCACCCCCTCAGCCCGGCCCCTGCCCAGGAAGGGGGAGAACAGGCACTGCTCTGTGAGCACTGGGACCAGGGAAGTTCAATAGTTTACTCCCAATATTTGTCTTGGCTGGGCAGCACAGCTCGCTGGAGGAAATGGGGCAGGGGGAGGGCTCCAAACATCCTCTGCATTCCTTGCACCGAAAGCAAAGCCAGCGCTGTGGCACCCGTGCTCGGGGTCAACCCCATGTAAGGCCTTTTGTCTTTGGAAAGCCTGCACTAAAACATCCAGGGGTGCAATTTCCCAAAAAGCAGGAGGGGTGAGGGGCTGTGGTCCCAGCCCTGAGCCTGACATGGAAACTACTCCCTTCTCTCAAAAACCCACAACTCGAAGCTCTTGTACAAACTCTGCTGCCCTGGATGCAGCACCCAAAGCCTCGACCTCCCCTTCCAAAACTCAACCCTCCTGCCACAGCCCCCGTTGCACGACGCTGGCACCAGACCCATCCCACGACACTGCTGGGAAACACAGGATCAAACCGAGACCTGACGCAATCAGGGAACATCAGGGCTCATTCCACTGTGATGCTTAGCTCTGAAAATGACACATTTTAAACCCGGCCTCTTAAAAACGAGGTGGCCACAGAAGATGCCCCTTGCACCCTCTGGCTGCTGTTCCCAGGAGAGGGGCTGGTGCTTATCTCTGGCCGAGCAGGGCTGGGGCAGATAAGGGGCTTTGGGGAACACGGTGCGTCCCCAGGGCAGCACGGGAGGATCTCCCACGATAACCCAGAGGCAGCGCCAGGCTCCGGCTGCTCCCACTGATAAACCTGGGCTGAAGGCGGGTGTGTGGTGCCCGGCACAGCCCAGTGCCAGCTGTGAGCTCGGAGCAATCCGTGCCCATGGCAAGGGCTGACAGGGAACAGAGAGCCCCGGGAAAGCCAGGAACAGCCCCAGAATGGCATTTGCAAAACCAAAAGATGGATTTGGGGGCCCGGCAAAACCCATCAGCCACACCAAGGTGATTGTTAACCCCCCATTCCAGCCCGATCCAGGGTGTCCCACATACCCCATCCATTCCAGGACAGGCTCAGCCCCCCGATGCCAGCGCAGCCCTGCGCTCATTCGCAGCTGCCAGACAAGAGCAGGGAACTCTTCCAGGCAAAGCCGACCAACTACTCACCAGCTTAGAACTAATTAGGGCTCGTCTTAATTAAATCCTGCTAACCATGAACAACCCCAAGGCCAGAATTAACTGATTTACCTGGGATGGCCTCTGGCTGCTCACGAGGGACTGCAAGCCTGGCACGAGCGAGAGCCAGCCCCGTGCTGGACACACTGAAGGCAGGAGCTGTCAGGAACCGGGAAGAGCCCCTGGAGACCTTCCCCAAGGCAGAGCATCACTGCCCGGGGAGTGCCGGGTGGCACAGCCACATTCGCAGGGGTGGGAGCTCAGCCCGACAAGCCTGGAGTGGAGGGATTAGCCCTCCCACCACCTTTTGTGCTGCTCGTGTCTTTAACGGGATTAGTCCCTGTAATTCCATAAGAGGGTTTCATCACATAACGCCCAGGGTGAGCAGCAGGGCTCCGGGAGGCAGCAAGCACACTTCCAGCAGATGGTGATGGAGGGGCCCAGGATGGCATCTGGACACTCACCCACTGCTGCTCCCAGCCCTGCTCCTTCCCCGAGCATCCCTGGCAGCACATGTGCCAGGGCTGGAGACTCTCCCAAGGGAAAACCCACTGCCAGGCAGTTCAGGTTGTGCAGCCTAGAGAAGAAGGCTCCAGGGAGACCTCTGAGCCCCTTCCAGTGCCTGAAGGAGCTCCAGGAGAGCTGGAGAGGGACTTGGGACGAGGGCCTCAAGAGACAGGACACAGGGAATGGCTTCCCACTGCCAGAGGGCAAGATTAGACAGGATATTGGGAAGGAATTCTTCCCAGTGAGGGTGGGCAGGCCCTGGCACAGGGTGCCCAGAGAAGCTGTGGCTGCCCCTGGATCCCTGGAAGTGTCCAAGGCCAGGTTGGACAGGGCTTGGAGCAACCTGGGACAGTAGAAGGTGCCCCTACCCACAGCATGGGGTGGAATGAGATAACCTTTAAGGTCCCTTCCAACCCAAACCATTCCAGGATTCTGTCCCTCACACTTCTTCAGCACCAGCATCTACAGGGAATCATCTTTCTTACCTTCCTCTTGCTCATAAAACTGCTTCTCAATTTGGCTTTCACACACTCACCACTAGCAAACACCCACCACCATCTTACTGTACCTGGAAACAAACTCTTGCAAAACTTTAGAGAGACAAGAAAGACACTGAGCCAACAAAATCCAGCTCTGTGTCTGGATATGGTCTGAATGCAGCAACAGAACCAAAACACTCAGGGGTCCCAGCAAAAGCTGTAATGAAATTAAACTACAATATGGATCTTGCCAGAAACAACCTGGGGTTTAATTCCTTATTTATAGAAACCTATGGATTTGGAGAGACCCTTTACCGATTACAGGTTTAATTTTTTCTCTCTCATATTCCAACCTGGAGTCTCCCAACACCACTGCCTGTAAAATCTGTGTGTAGAGACAGAGCCAAGGTCTGGGAGACGAAACCAGCCCAAGATACACCTTCCTTTACACCCCATGCTCTCCACAGTGCTGGACATATCCTTCCACCTCACCTCCCTCACTCTCCCACATGAATGAGGCTCACAGAGATGATACCACGCATCAGGGCTGCAACCAGCCAAAGGATGGGGTTTTATGGACCGAAAGGAGCTCTTTAAAACCTTTTTTGGAAGTCAGGTGTACCTGGCCAGCAGCTGGAAGCTCTGGCCTGCTCCAGTCCAGGCATTCAAGCTGGAAGTCAGCACAAGGCACCTTTACTCCACGTGTTTCCACCCTCCATGAGCAATACTGAAACTCCAGCACCTTTTATCCAGGTGGGAGCAGTCCCATATCCAGGGGCTGGACAGGAGGAGGTGGGATTTACCCAGACCCACAGCATCACCTGCGGCACCACCAGCTCCGGGATCAAACTCCTGGAGACCACTTATCCAGCCACGCTGCACACCAGCACTGGGACAGCCCTGGCTAAACAGCTGGGAGCGTGCAGCGTGTTCCCTCCTCCACAACTCACTTGGGCCTTGGGAATAAACAGGGAATCCAAAAAAAAAAAGAAAGAACCAAACCACCAAAAAACCCCAAACCCAATATTGTTTTAAGGTTTCCTCCACCATGACAAGACCACGAGCCCGACCAGGCTGGAGGAGCTCCAAGAGATGGAGCGGAGGCACAGCGGGGGCTCTGTGCAGCTGCCAGGGCACACGGGGAAGGCCCTGACGCTGCCAGAAGATTTTTAATTTATTCAAAACCATTTAATAGCTCTCCTATTGAACAGAGCCATCGACAGCTGGCGAGGAGCCCACTCGTGAGCGGGGCTGTTACTGAAGAAAGCTGCTGGAGCCCATCCCTGCGGGCAGAGGGGGCCGGAGCGAGCTGCGCTTCCAACAGCTCCCTTTTAATATTGGCTTTCCAATCGTTTCGAGGGAAAGTTTTTGATTACTCGGGGATGCAGAAGGGATCAGCACCGGCTGGACCGCACGCAGCATCTCCCGGTGTCAGCGGCATCCCCGCCGGCAGCCGGGCAGTGGGGTGGGATCGTCGCCCCTCGCAGGGTGGTCGGGGGTCCCAGGGTGACCCCACCGTCCCCTCAAAGGAGCGGGTGGCTCCGGGAACAAAGGCCCTTGGCAGGGCACAGCTCCTCCCGATGCTAATCTGCCTCTTGCCTCCCACCCGCTTTGTGTTCCACTAAAAATATCACGGCGGAGGAAGTTTCTGCCGCGGGGTGGATGCTCTCCTCCCCGGGAGGGGCTTCCTGCGCCGCCCCGGCACGAAAATAGCCCCCAGAGCAGCCCCTTGCCTGGACGGGCTGGTGGCGGCTGCTCAGCCCCATCATTCCCTGTCCCCACAGCCCACCCACGGCACGGGACACGGCCACAGTCCACACAGAGGAAGGGCTCTGCATCCAAAGCCCCTTCCCACAGCGCCGGGAAGGTGCGACTGCATGGGAAGCCAGGGCTGACCCTGCCAAGCTACACACTCGTTTCTTCACCTCACAGCCCCGTGGGTGTCTCATCTTGAATCTGGATCGTACCCAGCAGGACGAGGCTCGGATCCCTGCCAGCAGCTCCTCCAAGTGCCGTGGCAATGCCCGGCACACGCTGCTCATCCCAAGCCAAAGCTCCCACAAACCCCACAGCAGACAGTGGGGCACTGCCAGCCCCAAACTGGCACCAAAAACCAACGACCAGAAGCCAGAAGGGAACAAGCCACAGATGCCCAAGGGATGAGCAGATGGGACTGCCCCACTCCCAGTGCGGGGGCCCACAAGGCTTTGGGATGTGGAGCCTCCCACCCCTTCAGCAGCACAAGGGGGAAAGCGCCCACCACCATCATACAATCCTGGAGTGCTTTGCATTGAAAGGGACCTTAAAACCAGTTCATTCCACTCCCCCTGCCATGGGCAGGGACACCTTCCGCCAGCCCAGGCTGCTCCAAGCCCCATCCAGCCTGGCCTTGAACGCTCCCAGGGATGAGGTTTTGCATCTCCAAGCTGCCACCTGCCCCAACCTCCACTCCCAAGGTGCTGAGCTGGAGCTGCTCCAGAGCCACCCCCAGCCCAGCCCTGTGACACTTGATGCCAGAGCCTGGCACTATCAATAATGCAGCGGGGTCGGCGCCGGCTTCCCCACGGCTCTGCTGCCCCGGGTTGGGGATTGAAGCACTAATCCCAAAAGCAAGGGATCCCTCTGCTGCTCCTTGGCTGAGCTCCCATAGGAGGCAGATCCCTCATGGCTCCCTGAGTGCCCACTGCAGTGGCATTCCTTGGGGGGAGGCAAGGGGTGCCCAGCTCCCCACAGGCACCTTCCCTTCCACACCCATCCCACGTCCTCAGCTGGGAGCTGAGGCAGCTCCACACTGCGGGTGCAGAAACTGTTTGCAAAGTGTCTATTTTTAAGCAGGGAAAGGCAGAGCTCGCAGTGACACATCCCTGCCCCAACAGGCACACAGGGCTTCCCTTCAGCTCTGCCCTCTCAGACCCTCAGCTCCCACGGAAATAACTGCTGTGGGAAGGGCAGGGAAGGCTGCTGGGGCACGGCCACAGCTCCCGGGGCTCTGTGCCGAAGGGTTTCCCCGCAGCAGGAACCCGCCCAGCCTGTGCCAGGGATAAGCTTTGCCATCCTCCCCATCGCCCTCTCCCACAGGTCTGAGCCTGCCACAGGCAGTACAGGATGCTACAGGGATGCTGCAGGGAAATGCTGTAATTCAAACCATCCCCTCACTTATTTATTTATTTTTTTAAATTGCATAATTGCTGCAGACATTTCTGCTCATGTTTGGTTTTATTACATCTTTGTGGTTATTCTACAAGCCCTAAATTTTGGGCCTCAACTGAGTTGGCAAAGTGCTCCAAAAACATCTGTCCCGAGTTACTCCCCTTCCAGCGCTCCGGCAGGAGACATCACAACACAAGGGTTTTATTTGCATCAGAGAAAAGTTCCTAGTCCTGACCCAAAGAGAAGAGTAAACATTTACTGCCTCAATGTCAGTGCTGGCCCCACACCTGGTCCCAACAGGCACCCAGCCACTGTCCTCCAGAGAGCAGCACATCTGTCCCCAGGCACATCAGGCCAGGGCACACCGGAGGCTCAGGAGCTGCCACAACCCCCGTGTCACCCAAAGGACACCCATTCCTGCCAGCAGCAATCCTAAGGTGACATTGTCCCTCCCTGAGCAGGGGACAATCAACAACCAGCCGTTAATTCCCCTCCATTAAAATTCCCAGACTCAACAGGCTTCAATCCAGCAGCTACAAGACGTGAGTTTGTTCTCCAAAGGATAAACTTTAGAGAAGTTTATCCTTCGTAAAGGTTGAAAAAGGTCCTTTTGCACACCCAACCCCTGCAGTTGCATTCGCTGTGACCAGAGCAGTGAAGGAAGGGAATTGCATGACCCCAAATGCCTTTTGGTGGCTTTGCTGTCGTTCTTGTTTCTCCCACAAACTCACCTGGGGAAAGCAGCGAGGCAGCGAGTCCCAAGGACACCCCAAACCCTGTAGGGCCATAACGGGGGTCCCAGTGATGGCACTCCCCTCCCAGTGCACAGCAGGAATGGGACAGTGGAGCCACAGCTGCCTGTGAAGGTGCTGCCAGCCCTGGGCCCTGACCCCTGCCCGGCACAGGCACCTCTGCAATGAGCAGCAGCACCCAGGGGAGCACCCAGCGCCAGCTGACCCCACAGCTCACCCGCCTGTTTACACTTAGCATCTCATTAACAGCCACCACTGGCCCAAAGGCACCTTTGCCATTAAAGCAGCTCACACCAGGCACCCAGAGCAGCCCCTGCCACGCTGGGAACCCCTGCACCCTACCTCCGGAGCTGCCAGCGGTGCTGGAGCCTGTCAGGGCAGAGTCAGCACCCCGGGAAAGCAGGAAACAGCCCAGTGGCCACAGGAACCTGTACAGAGTACATGGCATGGGGACACGTGCCCTGCCAGGGGACACAGCATGGGACAAGCAGCAAGCGGGCAACCCCCAGATCTCCCCAGCCCAGCAGACACAGGTATGGGCACAAGAGGGATGGGGCAAGGCAGCCCCAGCTCCCTGTGCCACCGCAGCCACACAGGACACACGTCCCCCCAACGCTTGGGACAGCAGAGCTGTGACAAGGACAGCTGCTGGCTGCCAGCCCTGCTGCCCCGCGCCTGGGGCAGGCAGCAGGATTGGAAAGACATGCTGAATTATTCATGGCATCACCGAGGTTCCTGGAGCACGAGGTCCCGGCCACCAGGTCTCTGCCAGGGTGCACAGTGACCTCCCCACCCGTGGCAGAGCTCTGGGCTGTCACCCCTCTTGGGAAATCAGTCTGGGACAGCACGGGGGGGCTGGCAGGGCTGTGCCCACCCTCCTGCTGCCCCCCATCACGGCCATCCTGGGTGCCAGATTTCCCTCCTCTTCTTGTTTCAGTTGCTCGTTGCTTCAGGCTGCCCTGAACAACCCGGCCCCAAATCCAGGAAAACTCCAGTCTTTATATAAACAAATGCTCTCACAAAAATGCAGCTCCCTGGGAGCAGCCCGGAGCATCGGCCCCGGTTCCCACAGGGGCAGGTTGAGGCCACAGGTCCACAGGGGGAGGGAGCTGCCTTTTCTCCTCCTTCACTAAACGCCTCCAGGGAAGCTCACAAAAGCCCTAAATCTGGCTGGGCACAAATCTCTGAGTGTATCCCAGCTGCCACAATCCCACAGCAGGGGCTGAAATCTCCTAAAATCCCCCCAACACTTGGGAGCTGCACATCCCAGTGCCTGTGATCTGCTGGATCAGGGTCAGGCTCGAGGTGCCCCGTGGAGGGACACAGCACTGGGGGCAGAGCACGGCAGAAACTGGGGTCAACCACCCTGCATCCACCATCCCCTGGGCTGCAGCCGCTTTGGGACGTAGCAGCGGGGACACAGCACCCAGAACAAGAGCCTGGAGCAGGTTCTACCACCTTGAAGAGGGCAGGACTGTGAGGCACAGGAGCAGGACCTGCCGCTCCAGCCACCCCTGACCTCACACCAGGGTCATGCACAGCCCCAGCACCAAGAAGTGACCTTGGCCAGGGGTGCTGGCAGGGCCCAGCTGTCCCAAGGGCTGCCACCCGCCGAGGCAGGAGCAAACCAGCCGCTGACCTGAGGCTCTGGGAATGCCCGACACGCTCAGCAGCCCATCCCCAGCCCCGCAGAGGGCACATCACCCCTGCAGTCAGTTCCTCCTTTAGTCCAGCTCAGCCTCAGCCAAAATCAGCTCTGTCTCTGCCACAGCGAGCACTGAATGGCCAGGCAAAGCCCCCACCAAGTCCCCAGCCCCCCGAGGGGAACACGGGTGCTTCTCCCCCCTCACACCCCAGCCCTGCTCAGCTCTCCCTGTCCCACCCTCTCCTTGGAGGAGCCAAAACCCAAAGGCCGGAAAGGACCGTCCTGTTCCCCTGGCCTGACTTCCCGTCAGAACTCTTGGATCCCGACCAGCAAACGAAACAGAGAAAGGAGAGGAAATCCCCAGTTTGGAAAGCCGCCCCCCAACCATACACAGCCATCCCCACCTTGGGAATGTCTCCTCTCCCACCACCTGTCCCAGGGGTGCACCACCTCCAGGGGAAACACACTCATCATGCTCATACAGACCTTCCAAGAGCTTCAAATCACATAATAGAGAAAAATACAATACTGCCTCAAATCCTGCCCTGCCAGCCCCAGGGAAGGAGGATCCTCCTCTGCAAGATTCCAAACAGTTCCAGAGGGAAGAACCAGAGGTGAGACCCCCTCATCATTGCTGGGATGCTCGTGCCTCTCACCAGCATCACCCTTTATCTGCACAGGGGTGTTTCTCCATGGAGGGCTCCGGAGGACATGATGCTTTCCTGACTCTCCCCCTGATGCCCTCCCGGCAGCCCAATGGCCACTTGTGGGCCAGCACCCAGCCACCAGCCCCTCTCCAAGGGGACAGAGACCCAACAGCCCCTGCAAGGCTCCAGGGAGGAGGAGGATGCCCATGGCAGCTCCGTGCTGGAGGAGGCTGTGCAGCAGCAGTGCTCCTGCCTGGCAGCACAGCCAGCAAGCACAGGAGGGGACAGAGCAGGGACAGGGAGGGGAAGGGGACAGACGGCTGTGGAGCCACTGGCCCCTGCCACATTCCCACCTGGAGCAGGGGCAGCCCGGAGCGAGTCCTGCTATCTGCGAGCACAAGCCTGCGCCGTCCCCGCCAGCCCCGCAGCCATGGAAACTGGACGTTTTCCACCCCGAATTCTTTCCTCTTTGGAAAGGACTTTACCAATAAAAGGCACTCAGTGCCGAATCACAGTCCAGACCCAGGCCACTTAAAAAGAGCTAATTTCCTTCCTATTTCAGCAAAAAGCTGAGAACACGCTCGCCCCAGATGTTCCCTCCCTCCTGCGAATAATGGAGGAGAGAGAAGCTCATTCATGAGCTGCAGCTTTGCCATGCCCCTGCTCCCAGCAGCCTGTGGCAGGGGCAGGCGAGATCCAGGCTGGGACACCGACCTCAGCTGAGGCACCGCAGGGTCACTGATCCCCTGGGCTGCCAGCCCCGAGACACCCTCAGGGGGCACGGAAAGGGAGGGAGCAGCGCAGCCCCCAGCAGCCAACCCTGCGTGGAGCAAGAGTCCAAAGGGCAGCCTGGGACACCGCAGGGTCCCCAGGCCGACAGCCACACACAGAAGGTTCTTCTCTGCTGGGACAAGCCATGCCCCCTGAGGAAGGTGCTCCCAGCCCACCTCCCCGTCCCACGCGCCAGCGGCTCTGCCCTCACCTTCCTGCTGCCGTGGGAGGAGAAGCTGTGGGAATGCCGCTGGAGGCTGCCCCCGCTCAGGTCCAGCTGTGGCTTCCAGACGTCCCCGTTGTCGCTGCCCAGGGACTTGGCGGGCGAGACGCCGGAGTGCAGGATGCCGTTGTGCACCATGTCCTCGGTGCACGTCAGGCGCAGGCTGCACAGGTACTCGTCCGTCTCCTTGTCCACCACCAGCAGGCGCGTCTCCGTCTCCACGGCTTTGATGCGCTGCACAACCTGGAAGGGAGAGCAACAACTGAGCAGGAACCCGGGCAGCTCTCAGGGGTGGCAGGGGCTGGACCCAAGGGCCATCAGCTCCCCACACTCTCCTGAAGCTTCAGCCTGGGTGAAGGTTTGCTGTCATTTCCAGCCATCAGTGATGGGGGAGAAGGGCAGAGCACGGCTTTGGGAGACCCCCATGATGGAGGCTGCAGCCCTGGGTGATGATGGTGGTGGCTCTTCCAGCCCATTCCCTGCAGCCACACGGCGGTATAGATCACCCACCCCAACCCTGGATGGTTTCAGGAAGGAAACATCCCAGTCCATGCATCCATCCCCAGTCTGTGCTAGGGACCAGCAGAGACAGGGGAAGACAGTGCTAGGAGCAGGAGATGGCCCTGTCCTCGCTCCAGGCAGTGTTGAATGGGGACATTGTCCTGCTGCTGCCCGGCTCCTTCACACAGATCAGTGACTGGCAGAGGCTCCAACAGGCACTTGTGGTGCCAGCACGGTGGGGAGAACCAGGAGGAGACAATCTTGCAGCCAGGCAGTGCAGTAAATCCCACCAGTGTGGGCTGAGATGGAAACAGGGAAAATCCAGGACATCCACAGGAGCAGGGTAAAGGGAAACCGCCTCCAGACTCCCTGCTGGCAGCCACTGAGGGCACCTCCTCCCAGCACAGGCCTTCATCCCGAGGAGGAGGAGGAAAAGGGGTGGTATCACTGGCAATGCTGCTCAGCTGCCACCCCCAGCCACAGGGTGGCCCTGAACACCCCACGCGTGCTGGGGACCCCCCAAACGCAGCACTGGGCTCCTTGCAGGGCCCCTGCTCTGATCTAGGTCACACCACCCAGACACGCCACAACCGCCAAGGTTGGAGCGACAAACGAGCCTAATGCGCAATTAGCCAGCCTTTATTTACTCCCTGCAAGCTCCACTCAAGGTCAGCAGAGCCCGTATCTGCAAATGAGAAAAAAAACCCCAAGCCACAAGAAATTTATAGGCTGCAGACAAGGCTGCTTGCCCTGAACCAAGCCATCCACTGCAGCTCCACCTCCGTGTGCTGTGCCAGGCGGTCCTGCCCGGGGCTCCCGCCCGTAACCATGAACGGTGCAGATCCAGCAGGCCCCAGAAAACCCATCTGCTCCCGTTCAGATCCATTTACACCTGACATCAGACGGTGCTGCTGACACGGGCAGTGCCTGTGCAGGGACACTTCTCCCAGAGGGGACCTGGCAGCAGCAGGCACAGATGGGGAACGCGCCGGTGCTGCACGGCGATGTCCTCCAGACCCCACAGTTTGGGTGCTCCAAGCAGGGAACCACCGCGGTCCCACAGATCCCAACAACACTCGGAGGCACCACAGAAGGGCCCCAACCCAGCGGGGAGCTGTGCTGGGATCACCCCAGCAGCCACAGCGAGAGCAGCGATGGAGCACGTGGAGCAAGCGTTCCCCAAGTCCCACGAGTGCCAGGGGCTGAGCCAGGCAGGGATGGAGAGCGGCACAGGGCAGCCCCTCGCCCTCTCCCCGCCAGCAGATGAGCAGAAGGAGCTTTCTGTAACAAGCCCTCCAGGCAGCAAGTCTTCTCCTGGGGCACAAGCAGCGAGGTGGGAAGCAAAGCAGCAGCCAGGCCCCGGCGAGGTCGCGCCCAGCACCGTACCCGTTTCCGAGCCATGCTCACGGCCCCGAGTCCGCAGCGCTTCTGGAGACACCGCAGCCTCCCCTGCGCATCCGGCGCCTCGGGACCTTCTCAGCACCGGTCCCAGCCCCGCGATTTCCGCAGCTCCACCCAAACAGACTTTCACCCCTGGAGACACCGGCACCAGCAGCCCTTCCACCCTTGCCAAACAACAGCCGCCCAGGAAGGGGACTCACGGTGCCACTGGGAGCAGCTCCAGAAGAGGTGCCTGTGGCCCGTTCCGTGGTGCCAGGTTCCTCAGGGACCGGGAGGCTTCCCTTGCTCCGGGCACAGCACGAGGGCAGTGCCCACACTGCTGCCCGGCGAGGAACCCAGGGGCCAGGATGCAATTCTGCATCCAAGACATGAAACGCCCCGAGAACACGTTCTGCCTTCGCTCCTTGGGTAAGGCCAGGAAAAAACAGAGAACAAAGACACAAATGCTGCCAGCTTCAGCTGGAAACACAGTTACACCCAAACAGCAAGGCCTTGTTTGCTGCGGGCTCCGTCCCGATGCACACGGAGAAGAGTTACGTATTCAAGGCTGGGGAAGGAGCAGCACAAGGAGAGGCCATGGGGAACCAGCTGCTCAAAGCCATCGGCAGGAGCTGGTGCGACCCGGCACAGCATCGCCCTTCCCACCGTCCACCAGTGCTGGGTAGTTTCGGGGGAAGGAAGAAGTTCTTGTGGTACTGAGGCAGCAGAAAGGGCGATCCTCAGAGCAGGTAGGGCTGCTCCTGCCCCCAGCACTGGCATGCTCGTAGATCCCAATGCAATGGCAGCAGGAGCACAGGACAGCACATCCCTGATGGGACACACCGCCCCAATCACTGCTCTGCACTGGGGAGTGAGCGCCAGGGCTCCATCCTGCCTCCACGAGCACCAGGGCTCCATCCTCCCCTGCAAGCACCAAGACTCCATCCTGCCTCCAGCAGTGAAAAGTAGAAGAAAGAGAAATTTCTCCCATTTCACTCAACCTACTGGGAAGCCCCAGCACGATTCAAAGGCACAGCTGCTGTCTCAGCTCCACTATCGCCCATCCCCAGCAGCCCAGCTCCAGCAGGGAGCTCTGAAGGCTTCCAAGGCACCGCAGGAACACAGCCCTCCTTCCTGTCCAGCCAGATCAAAGATGGGGATCCTCCTTCAAGGGGTTTGAAGTCACATTCAGGACAAACATTAACTTTCACACAGCTGGCTCAGATCATCAAAACAAGCTCAATTAGCCACCAAAACCCACCAAGCTCATGGAGAGGAGTCCACGAGGCTTTATTGGAGGCACCTGGAAGGCTCAGCCTCACCTCCAGCACAGCAGCATCCACACCTGGTGGGTGAAGCCTGGGAACCCCTCAACCCCCCAAAACTCTGCGGGGTCCAGGCACACCCCTGCTCTGCCCCGATGCAGCGCTGGCAGCAGGGCTGGCCATGTGTTTTGACTTACTAAAGCACTAAACCCCACAGAGCCCCAGGAGCCACGAGGCAAATGGTGCCCCTGCCAGGCTCCGAGTGTCCAGCGGGACTGGAGCTGCTTGAACCTCTTTGCTTGTTTTTTTTTCAGACTAAACTGTTTGACAAATACAAGTTTCAGTTTTATTCAGTTTCATCAGAAAGTGACCCAGCCTGCAACAGCTTCTGTTGGCGAGCTGAGAAACAGCTCTCTTGGAACCCCCCCAGCCGCAGCCGTGGGCAGGAACAGCCACGACTCCCCTCCAAGCCCTATCACACTCCGGCCAGCAAAACTGCTGAACATCTGCAGAGCTTTATCAGGAGATTTTAAGGCATTCTGGGCTGCACACGCAGGAGCAGCTCGCCCAGAGCAGCCAAGAAAACCCACAGCAGAGCCGGAAATAAAGCCCGGGTCTCCCCATTCCTTTCCACCACAGATTGCATAACGCGGCGGAGCCCTGCCCAGCCCCACACACCTTCGGCTTTCGCACCTCGACGCGATCACAGCAGCCCGTCCGCGGCACGGAGACACCGCGGCGCCCGCACGGGGACCGGGCGCGCAGAGCCCCCGCAGCCCAGGACGGGACCGGGGGCACCCACCGGCACTGCCCGGCCGGGGCTGCCCCAGCAGCGACATCTGGGCTGAAAACACGCCTCTCGCCCGCTCCGGGGAGGCTCTGCCCGTGCAGAGCCCACCGGCGGGGCGGACGGAGCCGGGGCGCTCAGCCCGCGGTGCCGCGGGGGCTGCCNGGACGGGAGGGGACGGGAGGGGACGGGAGGGGACGGGAGGGGACGGGGCGGAGCCGCAGCGAGCGACGGGGCGGGCGGAGCAGCCACCGGGACTGGGACCGACAGCGGGACCGACGCCGGCACCGGCATCCAGATCAGCATCGGCACCGACACCGGGACCGGGACCGACACCGGGACCGGGACCGGCAGCCGATGGAGCCCCCGGGCCAAAATCTTTCCAGCGGCTGAGCCGTGTGGTTGGATCCCGGTGGTCGGGTTGCCCAGAGAAGCTGTGGCTGCCCCACCCCTGGAAGTGCCCAAGGCCAGGTTGGACGGGGCTTGGAGCGACCTGGGATAGTGGAAGGTGCCCCTGCCCATGGCAGGGGTGGCACTGGATGGGCTTTAAGGTCCCTTCCAACTCAAACCATTCCAGGATTTGATGTTTCCTGGTGGGAGCAAAGGATCACACTCCACGCCAGGCGCCCCTCGGAGGGGCCGTCCAGGTCTCACCTGGAATGAGCTTGCTTTAGTGAAACACAGAGATCCCCATCTTCACCTTTTTGCATTCCTGGTCTTCATTTCCTTGAAATCTGTAACAAGGAGGACATGACCCAGAGTACCTGTCAAAGTGTTGGCGCTTTGTGTCACGTTCCTTTGCCACAGGTTTCCTGGCCTTCTGCAGTGTTTCTTCTTCCTCAGCAGCTTTGCTACCAGATTTCACAGAGCTGAAGCAAACACTGCAGCCAGCTGGAGGCTGTAAATAAAAGACTCCAGAAAAGAATATTGATTCACTTTTAATCTGTAGTTTGCTTAAAAAAACCCTACCTCCACTGCAGTTATACATGAAGTCACTCTTCAAAAGAAAGGCTCTTGAGCCAAAAGAGTCTCTCCTGGAAAATCATGGCATTATTTGTCTCTGCCAGTTCTTCCCAACTCATTCCCTGTAGGCATTGCAGACAAGGAGTGAGCCCAGCATGGCTGTGGCTGGGTGGGGGACATGGGTCCCTGTGGGTACTGGGTGCTGTCCCTGGGGGTGACTGTCACCCTCAGCCAGGAGCGGGCTCAGCCCCAAGCTCAGCTCTGGCTCCAGATGCAGTTTGTAGCCATGAGGTCCCATCAGAGAAGATGCTTTGGTCCCACCAGGGAGGATGTGATGACTCCCCAGGAGCGATCCTTTGGTCCCATGATGGATGCCTTGGTCCCATGGAGGCTCCTTCACTTCCTGCAGTGCTGATCTCAGCACAAAATCTTGGGTGACGGGAGAAGAGGCCGGAGAGCTGAGAAACTCAGAGCCTGTTTTATTTGCTGTACGACACAAATGCTCCCTCGAGCCTCTTTGTGGAGTCCTGAAGCTTTTTATCGGGCTAGAGGAGTGCGAATAATTGATTTTTCCACTCACTGGCTAAACCAAAAAACTGGAGGGAGCAGGGGGAGGAGAAGGAATTGTTTCAAGTTTATTTGAACCAAAAAGTTTTTATTTTGATTCAGTGCAATAAAACCACGGTGGAGAAAATCTTTTGGGTGGTCAGACTGAGTATTTTAACCCTTTTGAATGTCTTTTCAAAAGGACTGGGAGAAAATATTTCAAAAAGGAGGGATAGAGTTGTTTGATTTTTTTTTTTTAGCACAAGCGTTTACTCAAGCATGACCTGGATTTATTGATTGTTTTCAACCTCAGTGTCCCCAAAAGGCATTTTTCCCCTGAAAAAACCCATTGATTTATTGTAGAGAACGTAGGGGACTTGGTAGAGCCCTGACTCAGCACCGGATTTTTGCCTGCTCATGGTCACACACCGTGTAAGCCTAAAATGTGGCATTAATTTCATGATCCCTCTCCTTTGGGGACTGTGGGGCACAGCTCCGGGCTGTCCTGCCTGTTCTGGGACACCCAGTTTGGTGCATCCTTTGGCACAGACGTGGTTCCCAGGGAAATGCTGCATTTTTTCACAGCAGCTGATGGAGAAGGAGCTGGGAGGAAAAACTGAAAACGTGTTGTGCAAAGGTGCGTCCTCACAGGGTACAAAATCCCTCTGGTTCTTCCCATCCTGCCATTTCCCATCCGTGTCCCAGAAATAAAACCAAAAAAGGAGAGAGCACAGAAGAGCTCCTGCACTCTGGACTAACAGAGCCCTGGTTAAACCCAGCAGATACTGCACAGGAAACATTTCCCCATTCAATTTTCTGTGTGCTTTGATTCGGGCACATATTTCAGTCTGAATTGGGCTGGCCTGGAGATGGAGGAAGTTCAGAGACTTGTAAGTTCACTGGTTTGGAAAGGTTTGAAGCCCTTTTTGGTTGACATCCTCTTCCAGTTCCTTCCCTGCACTTGGCTGAGCAGTGACAGAGAACCACACCTGTGTCCCGGCACTGTTTGCTCCAGGCCTGGCGCTGTGGCACCGCTCGTGGAAAACGCAGATGCTGTGAAGGCTTTCACAGTTACCGAAATCAGAGTCACCCTTCAGGTGCCCTGGTGTGTCAGAGGGGGGTTTGGGAGCCCACAGAGTCCATCTTGACTCAGAAACCGGGTAAACCTCAGCTGATCCCCTGAGCCCGCTCAGTCTGGCTTTTTCCTGAGGCAGTGGAAGGTGAGGAGCTCTTTCAGGAGGAGGATGGTCAGTGATGGAGTAGCTGGGCTGTGCTGACGCTTCCAGAGGAATGGGAGGTTTGGCACATGCCTTTGGGCCTCTTCTGCCAGAGAGAACACACATTTCCAAGACTCCAGGAGCTCTGTGTCTCGCTTGTGGCGCCACATTGTCCCTGTTGGATGGCTTTGGGCAGATCTTGTGGCTTCTCCTTTCCCTTCTCCCAGACCTTCTCCTGGAATGCGGGTCACTCCTGCTTGGGGATGGGAGCTTTGCCAGGGGTGAGGAACAGGCTCCCCAAACACACCCCTCCCTCCCTCCAGCTTTTGGGAGACACAGATTCCACCTCAGCCGTGGGAGCGGCTGGCAGGGAGATGCTCTCCCTCCCACCCAGCCTCTCCTCCCCACCAGTGCTGGTGTTTATCCACCCCCTGCTCCACACCCAGCTTTGCACATGGAGCCGGAGCTCACCGGGCTGGTTCCAGCCAGGTTCCAGCTCCCAGTAGAGCTTGGCCACCCACAGACCTCCTGCCTGGGTGTAGAGGGAGATCTGGTCCCTCTGGCAGAGCTCAAGGGTGCACCTTGTTTTGGGTGATCCCTGCTGGGAGCTGCAGAACCATTGACACTGCAGTAATTAGCTGTAACTATGAATAAATGAAGTCTTGGGCTTTCTGACCGGCACAGCTGCTGCTGTGTTCATTCCTCCCTTGTTTCACCATCACTCAGTGTGGGGCTGCTGTGTCCTGGCTGCTCTCGGGGGATGATTTCAAAGGGGATGATTTATTTGTGCTGCTGGAGGAACCAGGAATGAGAGGAGAGCTCATAAAACGCGCTGTCTCGTTTTCCCTGAGCCTCTGTGTGTGGCACTATTGAGCTGTAAACATCCCCCAGGTTAGATTGATGGGATTAGAAGAAGTGATCATTAGGAGGATAAATTACATGTTTTGTGGATTGTGAAAGTCCAGAAAGTTCAGTTACGCTGCTGAGAGCCGGGAGATGCCTCTTGCACAACCTGGGCCTTTATCCCCTGCGGGAGAGAGCAGAGCTGTGGGTGCTGATCCGAAGGGGCTGGTGGGGCTGGGGCTGTGCGGGGTGGGGCTGGTGACCGGCCAGGCTGGGCACACCTGAGAATTCCACGTGCCAGCACACCCACGGACAGGTGAGCCAGCAGGGATGCTGCTCCCACAGCCGTCCTGCTCCGCACCCGCTGTGCCCCTGCAGATGGGCACCCGCTGCCTCTGCCAGCCAGACCCCCTCTGCCCCCTGGAGAAGCTGAGATGGCTCTGGTGTCTGCAGGAAAACCCCGTGGATAACATGACTTGCTCCTGGAGAGGTTGGTCCTGGCACAGGTGCCAACCTGTGCTGGTGCCAGTGCCTCAGCATCAGCTATTCTGGCATGTCCAGCTCTGGGTGCCACTCCAGCCCCCAGGGGACCCTGCAAGGGCTGCAGCATCTCCTTGCCATGGGCAGAAGGGCTAGGACATCTCCAGGGACCTTCATTGCCCCCTGAGGTGTTTGCAGCTCTTCACGGGGCTCTGGAAGGGACCCTGAGGGACATTTTAGTGTTGCTGCCCCACCAGCTGCTCCTGTGCCAGCCCCAGCCAACCCAGGAGTGGGGCAGGAGTCTGACAGGGTGCTCGGGGAGCAAGCAGAGTGGGCAATGCTGGCACAGGTCACCTCTCCTCCCAGTGTCACGGGTCACCTCCACTCCAGTGGCATGTGCCCATGGCAGGTGAGCTGCCCAAAGCAGAGTGGGCACTCCCCAAATACAGCCCTGTGTACAGTCAACACGAGGGTGGCACTCTAGACTGGCACAGCCCTGAGGACACCGGAGGGACATTCCTGGGTGGGAGAGTGGGGTCCACAGGAAGGTCCCAACCCAGAGTTTCCCCCTGGGCTCCCCAGGAATAGTCCCAGGCTGCTGCAGCTCAGCCAGGGACATCTCTGACAATGTCTCTAAGCCACTGTCACCTTATCAGTGCTCTGGATGTCTTGGAGATAAGCAGAACAGTGGGCACAGAGGTACCATCACCTCCTGGTCTCTGGAGCTCCTACCCCTTGTCTCCAGCCTCCATGAGTTCCCTGGCTGGTGTCAGTGTGAAGGTGTGGACAGCAGGGAGTGGGAGGGATGGGACTCCTGGTAGAACCCAGCTCAGCACCAGGTCCTGCAGCCCAGGGCTCCCCACACGGATTTTTGGGACTATCACAGGGACCACCTGGGATGCCCAGCTCTGTCCAAGGGATTTCCACCTCCAGGCACCACCACAGCCAGAGAGGGGCTCAGTCCTGGCCTGGACTCAGCCACCTGCCTCCCCGAGGAACAGCTTCTGAGCAGAGGCGACGATGGAGGAAATTCCTTGGGGAGTTTTCTTCCTCCTGGTACACGGAGGGCCCTGCAGCCATTGTGTGTGCTCGGCCAGCCCTGGGGTGAGCTCACAGCAGCTCCCCCGGGCCGGCCGGTTCCTGTCCCAGCCACTGCCCTTCCCAGAGCCCCCGGCCCCCGTGGATGCTGCTGGTCCCCTGGGACGGGCTGGGGAGCCGGGAAGGAAAGGGAGCTGCCCCGGGTTGGGGTGGGACGCCTTCCTGCCCACCATGGTCCCTGGGATTTGCCCGCCTCTTGGGCTGGAACAAAATGCATCCGCTGGCACCGCGCGCTGGGTGACGGCTGCTCCGTCCGGGAAAGCCTCGCCACGTCAGCCAGTCCTGGCTCTGGCGGGGCTGGAGCTGCAGAATTCCCAGGTGGCACCTCGGAGATGGAGCTGGGCCAGATCCAGGTCCAAACCCCATATGTGCTGCATGGGGACCCCGAGCAGCCCCATTCCGGGCTACCCAAATCCATACATGAAGCAGCAGGACTAGTGTTAAACAGGAGATGGGCCCGTGGCCTTGGCTGGGGCCATGCGGGCAGAGGGGCACCCATGGGGGCAGTTCCCCACTCTGCAGGCGTGCTGGCATGGGGACAGGGTGGAAGGGTTCCTCCTCAGCTCCGTGGCAGCTCCCAGCCCTTCCCAGCCCCTGGCATCAGCATGGCCACAGGACGGCACGGCAAAGCCACCTGGGTGCCACCACACTCCTGCACCCCTGGCACCCCTTGTCCACCACCCCAGTCTCTGAGGTATGGTAGGAGGGAAGGGATGACACGTCCCACTGTCACTTGGGGTGTTCTCAGCCCCCCACACCTCCCAAAGCCCAAAGAGGTGCCAGGAATTGACCTCCTTGGTTGCAGGGATCCCTGCAAAGCTGCTCCAGGGGCTCAGGGGGCACAGGGACCCTGAACGGGGCCAGGAGCTGACGTGCTGCTGCAGCTCTGGGCCTGTCCATGCTCCCCCAAAAAGGTCTGGATGCCCAGCTTTGCTCTGGGCTCAAATCCAGGACGCTGGGGCTGCATTTCAACTCGAGATATCCAAGGGGACGGGGACAGGGAGTCCCTGTGGTCTGGGCATGCAGCCCCTCAGAGCGAGAGGGGCAGGAGGCAGAGCATGGGCACTGTGGCATCTCCCTCAGAACCAGGCTGTTAGAAAGGATCAGATTAACACCCATCAGGGATAGCCGGGTCCTGCCCCGGGGTGGGAGGGTAACTGAACACCTTTCCAAGCTCTCTTCCATTTTATTGGGCTTGTTAACCCCCAGGAAGGCCCAGATGTCTCCAGAGAGCACATTATTTTACAGCCCCAAGTGGGGAATCAGCTCATGCTCAACAGCAGAAATGATTTTCCAAGGTGAGAAGTGAAGTGTTTGTGGTTAACTGAGCGTCTCTCTGGTTTTACCCCAGCAACTGGCATGTTCCAGTGTTTGTTTCTGCCAGACGAGGCTCTCTCATCACACTGTCCTTCATCCCCCCCGTGCACCCTCCTGTTCAAAGCTGACCTTTCCATGTCCTGCCTCATTTTAACACTTGCCCCTGGAGAAGGGCAATCTGTCTCACAGCCACCCCACGGGCCGGTGGCACCTCACAGGGACACTTCCAGTGCAGCTGCCTGGCAATCACATCTCATCGGACCCCTCCGAGCACAGCACTAACCAAGGGCACAAATTGGAATATCACGGGAGGGGGGGAAGGAAAGGGGACAGGGAGGAGCAAACAGTGGGAAAACAACCGGGAGAGAAGGACCCTTCATGTCTTACAGCCCCTGAAATCCTCCCTGAGAGCCACCGAGAGGGGACAGCACGCCCGGGGCGAGGGAAGTGTGGCAGGGAGCGCTCGGCACACGCCCGGCTCCCACAACAAGCACCACAAGGGGTTCTTCCATCCAGATCCAAACCAAAGGCAGCACAAATCTTGGCAGGAGCGGGGGTTCATCTAAGAGGGGTGGAAACGTCTCTTTTTGTCAGATTTCCTGCGAAATCCACCAGTACCAGTGTGTTAAAGCTCAGCAGCACCAGACTCAGAGCCCTCAGTTTTCCCTAGATCCCAGATCCCACCCACTCCAACACCACCTTCCCATGTGCTCCTGCCCAGCCCCGAGGCTTCTCCCTATTTTAATGAAGATTAACATTTATTTTCATCAGTGGGGACACGTATAAATTAAGCCCTGAGCAGGCAAAACGCAACCAGAGCGGTGAGGACTCACAGAGCTTTTGTACAGCCCAGTTGAGGAAGTATTCCTAAATTTTGTCATCTGAATTGACACTTGGCCTGGCAGTGACTCCCTGACAGGCAGTAAAAGAGATTTACTGTAAAGCTGCAGAAAAAATTGTGTCAAGGAGTTAAATCATGTCAGAAAAATCTGGGAGTGACCCAGCTGCTGAAGTGTCTGCCCCGTGCAGGGCTGGACCAGGTTTTGCTCTTAAAAATCCCCACTAAAACCCCACAACAGCACCAGGAAGCCCAGGTTTCCTTTGATCACATTTCATTTTAATGAGGGCAGGTCCCGAGGAAGTGAACAGTACATGTTTGTATCATATTGCAAACATGCGAGTACAGAAATGTAAAAAAAATAAACAAAAATAAATATCTCCCCCTGTTTATTCTCCCCGAGTTTGTAGCACTAGGTTGACCTGAAAACAAGATGAATTTCCCCCTGTGTCTGGGCAGGGCCATGAAAACTCAGATTTTTGGGGACGTAGTTGTCTGTGTGGTTTCAGAGAGGTCAGAGTACCCGGGGATCCGATGAGGAGACCCTTCCTCGCCAGTTCCCACCTCTGGCAGTCCTTGCTGCCCCAGCACGAGAAGCATCTCCGCCAGCTCCGTCAGCGGGTCAGAGCCAGCTCTTCAAGTGGGAATAGCTGGAAGGAGAAGCGGGGCTGGGTTACTTTGGAGCGTCCAGCTCTGCCATCACCTCCCTCTCCACGCGGGACCCCGTTTCCCCTCAGTGCAGTGTTTAAACCACGGCTGCGTTCACAAGTTTCATTATGTTTTCTCCTCCGCGGGCTCTGCTCCCACCTGAGGACTCCCTTCCTGCCACAGTGCATGCAGATAAACCCCACACAGACACCCAAAGACCGGGCTTGGACCTGCCTGTGGAGCTCCCAGTGGGAATTTGACCAGGAAATCCAAGGAATGCACGTGTGTACACAGATCCAGGGTGCGTGGTACCCGGGATGTGCAGGGCCAGGCACAGAGGTAACACAGCGCTGGGCTGACCCGCCTGGGCTTTCCCAAAATGATTCTAATCCCAGATTTCCTCACAAAAATGAAGTGGGGCAGGAATACAGTTCCACGTTTCAGGGGCTGATCCAATAGCCAAAAGCCTCTGTGGATTTCAGCTGGATGTTAACTCCAGCTTTACATAAGAGGAAAGAAATTTAGTATCTGGAGGCAGCCCCGAGCCGGTCCCACGCAGGCTGGCTGAGCCCTGAGTGGGCAGGAGAGGGGTCCTGAGCAGGGCCACACTGGGAGCATCCCAGTATCACCCAGCTGCCAGCCCCACGGACACTCCTCTGAGCCTACGGACACCTCCCCGGCAGGGGCAGCTCGGTCCCACAGGGTGCAGGTTTGTGATGCACCAAACTGGGGGCAGAGAAATCCCAGAATCCTGCAATGCTTTGAGTTGGAAGGGACCTTGAAGATCATCTCGTTTCACTCCCTGCCACGGGCAGGGACACCTTCCACCGTCCCAGGTTGCTCCAAGCCCCGTCCAACCTGGCTTTGAACACTTCGTTCAGCTCCTTTTCCTGCCTTAAAGACAAAGTGCAGCGCCTCCGAATGCCTTGTTGGTGCCAGCCTTCCCAACGCCCCGTGCACCCGTTTCCCGGTGAAACCCCCGAGACCCCATGCACCCCGTTACCTGGTACCCGCCCAGCACCCCCGAGCGCCGCAGCGGGACCCCCGTATCCCAGACACGGATCACACCCCTCGACCCACCGTGTCCCCCCCGACAGCTCCCCCCAGCCCTCCGCCCGCCCGCCGGGGCCGCGCGTTACCTGAGGCTGGCGGG